>JAJPUD010004532.1:20178-89847 GCA_023553655.1 Myrmecobius fasciatus
TGTGTGTGTGTGTGTGTGTGTGTGTGTGTGTGTAGTCAGATTAGGGCAGAGTGCAGAGCACACAAAGCCATAGTCATTCAATTTAAAAGGGCAATAAAGGATTTTTCCCAAGTCATACTTTACTCAGGATGGTTCTAGAGCCTATATTCTGATAGGGAAGGCCAAAGGGGCATGAGATTCAAAAACCCTGATGAGAAAAAAAACTTTAAAAAATTGGCTTTTTCCTCTTTCATTTCTCCACTATCTCTCAACTCAGAGCTCTTGTTTATATCCTAACCTCAAGTCACCAGGACTATATGGCTCTTCCCAGGTCTGTGTGTCCTGTGCCTTCCAGACCTTTTATCTGCTTATAACCTGCTTACCCCTCCCTGACAGAGTGGTCTTCTGGACTTGGTCAGTGTCCCACCTAACTCAAGGTACTTCTCAGTCCCACTTCCTGACTACCTATTCTCCTCATCACATCATGTTCTATTGCTGTCCAACCCAGTGGGACAATAGGTAGTAGTGCCTTGATTATCCCAAATTTTTCTCTGAGATTAAACCCGGGTTCAAATCATCTAGCAGACACTTATTAGCAACATTCTATAAATCTAAGCTAAAATTCCACTTCTTAGTCCCCCTTAACATATTACTTTTGTGATTATGTCCAATTTGTCCCATATTTGTCCATAATTACTTACATGTCATCCCCCTCCTCCCCAACATTGCCTCTAATGAATGTACAAAAGTCATTTTAGTGAGAGAGAGCACTGATAAGTGGGCATGGAGGCCAGGACTGGGTCTGTGCTCAGGAAAGGTCTCCTTTAGGAGGGAGCTCCTAAGCCGAGTCTCCATGGGAGCTGAAAACAGCTGTTACTGACCTCAGCAAAGGAGAAAACAGGATTCTGCTGGCTCTAACAAATGCTGATGCATCATTTGTCTCTTTCCTCTGAATTTCAGAGCAAAATGACAATGATGAAAGAATAGATATCAAGTTAGGACTCAGCCCATCCAGTTAGAATTACCTATGTTATGAAATACGATTTCTAAATAAGATGTGCAATCCCCACAAGTCTGAACAACTCCTCCTGAGTTGGTTAGCTCACTCCTGCCAAAATAACTATAAAGCTAAAAAATATTTTGGAATCTGGCAATTTAAGAAACATGTACCAAGAGAAGGAGAAAGCGGGAGATATTCAATTCTGTGTGTAAGTCTTATCAGACTCTTAATCAAATCAATGTGGATTCTGAAGTATCTGTTATGTCTTAATCATCCATGACTACTCCGCCCCACCCCAAACAAAATTAAATTAAATCTGAAAATGCCAAATTTCAAGCCCATTGGATTCTGTATTTCATTTTAAACCAGCTACAAAATTACTGAAATTCTCTATCATCAGGTCCCAACCTACCTTGGCAATCTTGGTCCACTCCAGTAAGGCTATCAGGTATAGAGAAGGAAAATATTTGTTCATTTTTTACCCTTTGTTCTTCCTTGTCCCTACTCCATTCTACTCATCTAAATCCTCTCATTTCTTCAGCCCCCAGGACTAGACCCACCTCCTCCACAAAGTTTTCCCTGACTTCACCATAAATGGGGTCATAGTGAGCTTTTCCCTTCCCAAGCTCCTATAACTGAATTTATTATCACTCATTAGGCAAGCACGACATGGAGGCAGTTAAGGGTCATAGTGGATAGAAGTCTGGGCCTGAAGTTAGGAATATCTGAGTTCAAATCCAGCCTCAGAAATTCACTAAATGTGTCATCCTAAGTGTTCACTTAACTTCTGTTTCCTTCAGTTTCCTCAACTATAAAATGGAGATAATGATAATATTCCCAAGGTTGTTGTGAAAATCAAATGTGATAATAAATATATGGAAAACTCTTAGAACAATGGGACATATGTCAGTACTTAATAAATGTTTCTTCCCTTCCCTTTTCTTTTTTTTATGATGAATATAACTACTCTGAGCTCTAATTACTGAATGGCACAGTGCAGACAAAAAAAAAACTGGGTTTGAATTCAGTTGGGGTCCCATCTGGGTTTTCTCCTCAAAGATGCTGGAGCCATTTCCTTCTCCAGTAAATCCAATGGATCTATTTTGTCAGGTAATCAGAGGTTAAGTGACTTAACCAGTGTTTAAGACTTTATTTGAAAGGCTTTATTTGACCTCAGATGTTCCTGACCTTATATTCAGTGCTCTGTCTACTGAGCCACCAGCTGCCTTTGAATCTTGGCTTTTGCTGTTAATTGTATTGTGACTTTGAAAAAGATAGTTCAAAATCTCACTGGGCCTCAGTTTCCTCAACTGCAAAATGGGGGCATTGGTCCAGATGACTTTTAAGATACTGTGTCTAAGTCTTACACCATGATCTTCAGATAGTTCACTGGAAACTATGTGGGATACAAAAAGCCTTTTCTGTTAGATTTTAGCTTGCCAATATCTTTTCTAAAATATGACTCCTCGAATAAAAGATATGGACAAGCTTCAATGAAATGATCATTCCCATCATCCTGTCAATAAATTTATTGACCACAAAAGATTCAATTTTTATGCTAGTATTTAACTAAATTATGTGGTCTGGGTACATGAAAAAAATGAAATACAGCAAGGAATTGATTATCATCATCTTCTTCATCTTCCATCCATCTTATTGATTAATAATAATAATTGTTAACATTTAAACAGTACTTGAATGTTTGCCAAGAACTTTACATTGCTCATCTCATTTGATTCTCAATAAAGGAACAACTATTATTATTTCTTGTTTATAGAAGAGGAAACTAAAGTTCAAAGAAGTTCAGGGACTTGTTAAGCATCTACTATATGTTGGCCACTATATTAAGTGCTTGGAATACAAAAAAAAGAGGCAGAAACAGTCTGGGCTCTCAAGAGATTCACAATCTAAATGGAGGGGATAGAAGGGGACAGTATGCAAACAGGTACATATAAATATGGTGTAAACAGGGTAAATTGGACATAATCATAGAGGAAAGACCCTAACATGAAGCAGTATAGGGAAAGGCTCCTAATAGAAGGTAAGATTTTGGCTGATTCTTTCATTTATTTTTTTTGCAAGGAAATTGGGGTTAAGTGAGTTGCCCAGAGTCACACAGGTAGTAAGTGCTAAGTATCTAAGGCAGGACTTGAACTCAGGTCCTCCTGACTCTAGGGTTCAATGTTCTATCCACTATGTCATCTAGCTGCCCCATCCTGAGCTTATTCCTGAAGAAGGACATGACCCCAGTACTTTCTGACTCCAACTCCAAAAACCTATATCTTCCCTGTTCAGTTGAAGAAAAAGAAAACCACCATTGACTTTGGAGATATAATTCAATTAAAATATCTATTCAATAGGCATTTATCAAGTACCTATAATATACAAAGTATTGAGATGAGCTTCTGGAGAGTTAAAGACAAAAAAAATGGTCTCTGCCCTCTAGAAACTTATATTTTACTGAGGATGAAAGGAATGTTATATATACACAAGCATGTAAATTACCAATAATATGCAAATAAATGCATAATATATAAAAACATGTATGTATGATATACAATATATTCAATAATATAGATGTGTGTAATATAATATACAGCATATACAACAATATATGTATGTAATATAACATACAATTTATGCAATAATGTATGTCTAACATTATATACCATATATGCAATAATATATATGTAGTGTGTGTCAATACCATCTATGAGTTTTCTTTGGCAGAGATACTGGACTGTTTTGCCATTTCTTTTTCCAGTAGACTAAGGCAAACAGAACTTAAATGACTTGCCCAGGATCATATGGCTAGTAAGTACCAGAGCCTGGGTGTGAGGTTGGGTCTTCCTGGCTCCAGACTCAGTGTTCTATCCACTGCTTCACATTTACCTGCTTCAGAAGGATACCCATAGAAATGTATAGAACTATTCCTGTAGATATCCCTTCACAAGTCATTGTTCCTATCAGAGAAAGATTTGTCTGCAGATCCCTGACTCTCCTTTTGCCTGCAGATACTCATCCATAATCCCGGAGCTAATCACAATTATTGATTTAGATGAATCTGTACCGCTGTGGATATTCTTTTCACTGTGGTAGATTGAAGTCCTTTGATACTCGTCTTCTGTTCTATTCTCCACATTTCTCCATTAATCCTTCCCAGAAGACCCATCCAATATACTGGAGGTCTTATTTTGATTCATCAGGATCTCAAGGGTGCCCAAGATGGGTTTTCCATCTCTCATTACTCCTTGTATATCTGACCCATCTCCTTTTCCAGAAATACATCTTTTATGACATTTTGAACATGTGGCTCTTCGATGGTTATAGGTTACAGCCTACCAGACTCCTCACATATCTATTCACTTCTCTTTGGGCTACCAGTGATTTTTGTGGTTGTTATTTTCAGGGATCACGATATCTATCCTATAATTCACAGCTATCTGGCGTCACTGGGAAATTATTAGTGTTAGAAAGATTGACTTTGGCAGAAGCAGACAGCTTCTATGTTCCCAGTGGAATGTTATAAAATAAAATACAGCCCAACCTCAATTCTGGGCTTATATCATTGTCTATCTGTAATGTCTTTAGAAAGTGTAAAGGCAAATGGAGCTCACTTTGTCTTTTTACTACACAGTGATTCTGTATTGATCTCTCTGGTCTGTTGGACACTGAGCTATTCTCTGTCTTGACGTTTTAAATTTGTCTAATTTTCTAAACACGACACCCTGTCAATTCTGACTTCCAACTGAACCAGCTGGACTCTGCTGGACTCCCCAGAATCCTGACCTTGACCCTTGTTTGACAAATTCCTGATTTGTTGCTACTCAAATCTAGACATGGCACCCTTTGAGGGTGGAATGGATTCTGCAGCAAGTTTGTTTTGACTTCCAAGTGCATTGAATTTAAGTGGGGCAGAACTGTTCAAAGTAATCAGTTCTCTTTCTCCGAGAGTCCAGGATCTGGACAAAAGTCAGGATGACTACTGCTGTGGTCCAGGATGGAGTAGTCTTCTGTGGCTGTCCAAGCCTAAGCACCCCATATCCCACTTCATACATCTTCATGGCCTTTGGGACAAATTCTTCTCATCCTCCCATTCTTCCCATGCTTAGGGTAGAAGACATCTCTCTACCTCATTTTTTTTTTTGCTGAGGCAATTGGGGTTAAGTGACTTGCCCAAAGTCACACAGCTAGGGACTGTTAAGTGTCTGAGATCAGATTTGAACTCAGGTCTTCCTGACTTTAGGGCTGGTGTTCTATACACTGCACCACCTAGCTGCCCCTCTCTACCTCATTGATGGGTTTGAGGGCTGTTGGTTACCCTAACCTGGTTTAGCCAGTCTGAGACAGTTTTACTGGATTATGGCTGCTGTGTGTGCTTCTTGGAGCCACAGATGAGAGTTGAGTGAAATTATGTGGACATCAAAAATGGATGAGTAACCCTGAAAAAGGTTCATCAAATTCTCACACCAGAAGCACTAGCCCTTCCTGAATACCCCCTAAATTCTGCAGCATGAAGATCCATAATTAATAGTAACTTCATTATAAGAAAGGCTAAACTGACTTCCTCAGCTTTTACTATCATGTTCTCAACTATTTCAATCATTAATCAATGGGCCTCCTTCATGGCCTTCTTCCTCCATTCATACTCATTTGGTGCCCAAGTTATTTTCCTAAAACAATATTGTTGTCATATGGTCCATTCTTATTCAAAATTTTTCATAGTCCAAGGTCCAAAATCCTTCTCTAGCTTTTGAGGATGCCCCTCTATAGTTCTCAAGCCACCCGTCTAGTGTTATTTCCCACTCTTCTCCTACATGAACCCACAGTTCTAAATAGGATTGTTTTGTGTTTTCTGCCTTTATGGTTTTGTAAACTTAGTCCTCATTTGAAATGTTCTCTTCTCCTTCTGATCAAATCCTATCGATATCTTAATATCCACCTCCTGCATGAATTATTTCTTCCCTGACTCTCCAACCCACTATTATCTTCTTAACTGGAATAGTGATTTTTATCTGTTTTTTAGTTATGTGCTATTATTTTGTAGGTGATTATTTCATATATATTTTATTCCCATCTAGATTGTAAGCACCACAAAGACAGGGAACATACTTTATATTTGTTTTGTGATCCCCGTAATGTTTTGTTCAACAATTAATGTAGGAATCCAACAAATTATTTTGATGGATTGATTTTGGGCTCTGCTTCTAATTTCAACCTCTTTAATGACCTTTGTTAGAATTGATATTAATGTAACTTAATGTAATTTAGCTTTTTACTCTTTTTTAAAGCAATTACTATCAAGCATGGGATTCTGACATAATGAATATATTCATCTAGAAATAAGCCAGTCAGACATTTAGCTCTTTACTGTCAGGGCATTAAATCATGTTTCCTAATCTTGCATTCTTTCAACATATTATGTTTTTGTTCCAAAATCTTTAACTATGTGTCCAGATACCTCATGACAAAGATTTAGGCTCACATTGCAATTTGACATTATCCAACTATTTTTAGCAGTTTAAAATTTCTTTCCAGGCAACAGTCTGGTTCTTGAGTTCATATAGGGTCTCCCATTTCCTCTATTCTTATTAAAATTATTTTGCATTAAAGCAAAGTCCTTATTAGACTAATTCTGACCTAACTTTACAAATATAATGGCCTTGGAAAATATTACCTTCAATGGAGATCTTGTTTCTAAGATAAGAGAGTTCTCAGGAATCACAGATATCAGGACCCAGTCCTCCCATTCATTCCACTATTCTTGTACATACAGGACACTCCTGGGTTGTCATCTTGTTCTCTCTGGTGATAAAAATTAATTTCCTTTATAGGAGAGTACAAATCACATGGTGGTTCTGATGATGGAGGATGTTAACCTAGGTGGTAAGTGGTTTTTGGATTTGTATCCCTGTCACTAAACACAGTCCCTGGAAAATAGTAGACACTTTAAAATGCTTAGTATTGTTCTACAATTACTACATAAAGGTGAAAACTGAATTCAAGGTAAAGACTTGCCCTCACCTCTTCCTTCTTAATCACAAAGCACTTATTTTGAACCTGAAATGTCTGGTCTTTGTTTATAGCCAGAAAACCTGATTCAAATATCTAAATTGATGCCTTCCTTTGGCGTTTAACTTTTTTGGTTTTCAACCAAGAAGTCTAGCATATACATAGTCAAACACTATATTAATTGACTTGGCTTGCCTTTTGGTATTAACAGATGAAAAGAAGGGGAAAGTTCCTTTGATTTAAAAAAATATAACATGTCCCAAGTCTTCAATATCCTGTCCAACAAACTCAGCTCCTCACAATCTTTTCATTTTTTTTCATTGGCTTTAAAGTTGATGCTTTTCTCCATTTTGGCAACCCAGATTTTGAGGCTGAAATGTTTTTTCTTTGTCTAAATTCAGAGAGTATATACAGCCTGACCCAAATACCTAGTGATAAGGTGTTCCTCTTTAGGAACATCAAAAGAAATTTTACCTATTCGTATAGAATTGGAAAAGACATTATAGAGCTTTTAGTCCATTCCCCTTATTTTGAATTAATTGGAAAGTTAATTATTCAAAAGCTTTGCAGTTTGATTGTGTTTATGCAAGTGAATCTATTTACATGTAAATTTAATAATAAAAATATCTTATTTTAGAATGATCAATCCATAAACATTTATTAAGTGCCTACGGTGTTCAATATTCCAGTTAAGAAGATCATAGTGGGTTGGACAGTCAGGGAAGAAATAATTCAGATACAAAGACAAAACTGAAACACTCCCTCATCTCAAGGTGGTTTTAGTCTAATCAGGAGAGACATATGTACAGAGATAGGCATAGAGAATAGAAACAAGACACTTTTGCAGAGAAAGAATCTATAATGGGATCAGGAAAGGCTTCATACAGAAAAGATGCTTAATTTGAGTCTTGAAGGATGCTGAAGACAAAGATAAAGAGTTAATAAATGGTGGAGGCGACAGGGGAGACAATTGGGGCAAAAATACAAAGACTACCAATAATCTTGAGAGGTAGTGAGTAAAATAATTATCACTTTAATTTTATGACTGATAAATTAAGTAAATTGCCTATAATCTTGCTGTTTTAGCCCAGTGATCTTTCCCCTTTGCCAAAATGCCTCTTCCAAAGTTTGCAAGGCCTCAGAGTTGGTTCTGAGATGGACTCCCAAATCAGAAACCTTTGGGTTTAGTCATAGACAGTTTAATCAATCAACAAATACTCATTAAGCTTTTCCTATGTATCATTTCACTTCCTGTTCCCTCTGTTCTACTTTCGTACCAGCTGCTCACCCCTTGTTGGAGTGTCTTTTTCCTCTTCTCCTTTATTTTTTTTTTCTTCCCTTTTTAAAAATGTAAGGTCCTGGAGAGGGTCGGGACATTTTCTTATTTTTGTATCTTTAGTGTTTAGCACACTTCCTGGTACAAAGTATGAATTTAATAAATTATCTATAGCATTTATCATCTCCATTTATCATCTGTCCATTCATCCATCCAGCTGGCTATTCTTTACCTCTATCATTTATCTGTTCCTTACATCTATCTATTCTTTATCTCTATAACCATCTATTCATGACTTGCATCTATCATTTATTTTCTTTCTCTCTCTTTATCTATTTAACATGTATCTATTATCTATCTATTAGCTTTGTACTAAGCAGTGGAAATACAAAAAGAAAAATGAAATAGTCTTTACCTTCAAGGACCTAGTGCTCTCTTAGGGGAGACAGATTCTACATATAAAATTACATATAAACTTTATACAAAATGCATTCAAAATTGTATGGAATGCTCACTATGATCTGGAAATAGCAGTTTCCCTGCAATTCCCCTTCCACAGAGGGTATTGATTCTCCCTCAGACCAGGAACTTTCCTCCAAGGCCCAAGTACAAAGAATCCCATAGTTTGGAGGATCCATATTGAAATGGAAAGAATACTCAAATTGGAGTCAAGAAAGTGAGGCTGAAATCCCTGTTCCAATACTTGTATTAGCTACTCTGGACAAGTCCCTTTTTTTTTTTTTTAAGTGACAAGCTTTATTTTGACACACCATCAAAATCCCAATTTTCTTATAGTGGAATTCTGCACAGTGTACTTTTTTTTTAATTTTAGTTTTTTTATTTGCAAAATATATGTATGGGTATTTCTTCAACATTGACCCTTACAAAGCTTTCTGTTACAAATTTTCCCCCCTAGTGCCCACCCCTCCCCTAGATGGCAGGATATCCACTACATGTTAATTATGTTAAAATACTTGACAAATCAAATATATGTATACATACTTCCACACTTATCTTGCTGTGCAAGAAAAATCGTATTTACGAGAAAGAAAAATCAGAGAAAGAAATACAATGCAAACAAACATTATTCAAGGTATGGGAATGTTATGTTGTGGTCCACAATTCACATCCCTCTCTCTGGGTGTATATGGCTTTCTTCACTGAACAATTGGAAGTGGTTTGAAACATTTCATTGTTGCAGAGAGCCATGTCCATCAGAATTGATCATCATATAGTATTGTTGTTGCCGTGTATAACGATCTCCTGGTTCTGCTCATTTTGCTCAGCATCAGTTCATGCAAATCTCTCCAGGCCTCTCTGAAATCATCCTGCTGGTTGTTTCTTACCGAACAATAATATTCCATGACATTCATATACCATAATTTATTCAGCCATTCTCCAATTGATGGGCGTCCTTTCAGTTTCCAGTTTCTTGCCACTACAAAAAGGGCTGCCACAAACATTCTTGCACAGGTGGGTCCCTTTCCCTCCTCTAAGATCTCTTTGGGATATAGGCCCAATAGAAACACTGCTGGGTCAAAGGGTATGCACAGTTTGATAACTTTTTGAATATAGTTCCAAATTGCTCTTCAGATGGACAAGTCCCTTAACCACTGTGACCTTTGTTTTCTCACCTGCACAATAAGGGTGATAATAACTACATCACCATGTGAGGAAAGTGCTTTATAAACTTAAAACAAGTTTAAAATATTTGACACTATCCAAATTTGACAGAATTAGTACTAAGCTTGTTTTGATGAAAGATGATCACATGCATAAGCAGGTCTCCTAAAGATATTTTTGACTTGGATGATATTTGGATGGTATCCTTATAAGTCAGCTTCCCAACCTGGAAATATATTCTCTCTGTCTCTCTATCTCTCTCTTTCTCTGTCTCTGTCTCTCTATCTGTCTCTCTCTCTTTCTGTCTCTCTCCTTTCTCTCTCTGTCTCTGTCTCTGTCTCTCTGTCTTTCTGTCTCTGTATGTCTATCAGTCTCTCTTTCTGTCTCTCCCCTCTGTTTTTTTGTTTTTCTCTGTCTCTCTGTGTGTCTCTATTTCTGTCTCTCTGTCTCTGTCTGTCTCTCTCAGTCTCTTTCTTTCTCTCTGTCTCTGTCTCTGTATGTCTATCAGTCTCTCTTTGTCTTTTTCTGTCTCTCTGTCTCTCCCCTCTCTGTTTCTTTGTTTTTCTCTGTCTCTCTGTCTGTCTCTGTGTGTCTCTATTTCTGTCTCTCTGTCTGTGTCTGTGTCTATCTCTCCTTCTCTCTCTCTCTTCCTTTCCCTCTCTCCCTCCTTCCCTCTCTCCCTCTCTCTCCTCTTTCTCTCTGTCTCTCTCTGTTTCTTTGTTTTTCTCTGAATCTGTCTCTGTCTCTCTCTGTGTGTCTCTATTTCTGTCTCTCTGTCTCTGTCTGTGTCTGTATCTGTCTGTCTGTCTCTCTCCCTCCCTCTCTCTCCTTCTCTCTTTCTCTTTCTCTCTCTATTTGTTTTTCTCTGTCTCTCTGTCTGTCTCTCTCTGTGTGTCTCTATTTCTGTCTGTCTGTCTGTGTCTGTGTCTGTCTCTGTTTCTCTCTCTTTCTCCCTCTCTCTCCTTCTTTCTCTCCCTCTCTCTCTCTCTCTCTCTATCCCGCCCTCTCTTCCTCTTTCT
The DNA here is from genome assembly GCA_023553655.1 of Myrmecobius fasciatus. Lineage (NCBI taxonomy): Eukaryota > Metazoa > Chordata > Mammalia > Dasyuromorphia > Myrmecobiidae > Myrmecobius > Myrmecobius fasciatus. The sequence continues at coordinate 31,088 of JAJPUD010004532.1, forward strand.
CTCTCCCTCCCTCCCCCCTCTCTTTCTCTTTCTCTCTCTGTCTCTCTCTCTCTGCCTCTGTCTCTCTGTTTTTCTCTGTCTCTCTCTCTGTGTGTCTTTCTCTGTCTCTCCCCTCTCTGTTTCTTTGTTTTTCTCTGTCTTTCTGTGTGTCTCTATTTCTGTCTCTCTTTGTGTCTGTGTCTGTCTGTGTCTCAATCTCTCTCTCTCTCTCTCTCTCTCTCTCTCTCTCTCTCTCTCTCTGTCTCTCTCTCTCTCTCTTCCTCCCTCCCTCCTTCCCCCCTTTCCTTACTATCCTTTTTTTTGCTCAAATGCTATCTCCAACTTGGGGACTTTTCTGATCTCATCAGCTGCTCCTTCCTCCTCCCACAAATTACTATGCATATATTTTAAATATACTTACATATATACTTGCTTTCTCACCTGATACTCCTTAAGGATAGAGACTTATAATTTTGTTTTTTAATCCCAAGCACTTTGCACAGTGCCTGGTACCTATATCCTTCTCAGTTGATTTCTAAGGCCCTTCCCAGGTCCTGATCCTAAGGCTCAATGCTCCTGGACATGGGGAGAAGAAAAAGTGCCTTGCCAGAAGAGAGATAGAGGAATTAAAGTTCAGTCTTCCCATTGTGCTTCTGTTGGTCCTGACTTTAGAAGTAGGGCAAAATGACTTGAAAACAGCGGGCCCTTTGTCCCATAATTTTTCCACTTCTCACAGTTCCTGATATTCTAGCACTCAGGATTCCCATCTCATTTAAGGGCCTTGACTTGAACCCAAGAGTGAGAAGAAGAGTGACCCCGAGGAGGCAGGTGCCAGTATCACCTTCTGCATTTGTAGGATGCTAGTCCTGCCCCCTTTCCATCCCTACTAGTCTAAGACTTCTCATTTAGACTAGCCAAGATTGAGTCAGGAATGTTATTTTGGGGTGCATTTAAAAATATCAGTTTGCATCCCATATGCAGGTATAGAAGATAATTTGCATACCTCCTGTAAAGTGATTTTACCTAATAATTTACATTTTTGTTTCCAAGAAACCTTGGGATTGACTCAGGGTTGAGTTGCAATGGATTCTGAGGTAGGGAATGAATTTGCTCTCATTAGTACAGTTAGACAGAGGAGAGTTTAATCCTTTTTTGTAGCCTGAGCCCTTCAGCCACACAGTGGGAGAAAAGGATCCTTCAGACTAACTGTGCTCAGTGTTGTCAGACAGCTTGTCAGATGTGTCTGGAATGAGTAATCGAGTGCGGGTGGCTTAGTTTCTGTAAGCATTTAATTTGGGGGATAACATAGAAAACCTGTAGAGGCCACACTGCTCCTTTATTGGATTCCCTTGACTTAGTCCTCTTATTCCATTTTGAAATCCCAGAGTTGGATTAGACTTCAGAAATTATCAAATCCAATTGGAATCCTTTCTCCAAGAAGCCTGACAATTGGTCATTTAATCTGACAATACCAATTCATTTGTGGGATAATTCTCATAATCTAGGAGTTTTCTTTATGCTCAGCCAGTATATTTCTCTCTAAAATATCAATTCTAAGGTCCTAGTTCTGCCTTATGATCAAACAGAATCCCCAAACAATAACCTCAAAATAAAAACCATTATTTAACCAGTTCTGTCTGCTTGTACTATATCTTTCCAAAATGTAGTGAGAAATTTTGTCAAAAGCTTTGCTCAGATTCAGGTATGCTGATTTTTTTGTTTGTTTGCAAAGTGTTCTGCAAGCTTCAATTTTTTTTAATTAATTAAATTTTTAAAATTAAAGCTTTTTATTTATAGAACATATGAGTAATTTTTCAACACTGACCTTTGCAAAACTTTCTGTTCCAAATTTTTCCCTCCTTCCCCCACACAGCAGGTAGTCTAATACATGTTAAATATGTTAAAATACAAGATAAATATAACATATGTATACATATCTATACAGTTATCTTGCTGTACAAGAAAGATCAGATCTAGAAAGAGAAAAAAAAAAACCTAAGAAGGAAAACAAAATGCAAGCAAACATCAACAGAAAGCATTAAAATGCTAAGTTGTGGTCCACACTCAGTTCCCACAGGCCTTTCCCTGAGTGTAGATAGCTTTCTTCATCATTGAACAATAGGAACTTGTCTGAATCATCTCATTGTGGAAGAGAGCCACATCCATCAGAATTGATCATCATATAGTCAGGCTTCTTGGAGAAAGGATTCCAAGTGTACAATAATGATCTCTTGGTTCTGCTCATTTCACTCAGCATCAGTTCATGCAAGTCTCTCCAGGCCTCTCTGAAATCATCCTGCTGATCGTTTCTTACAGAACAATAATATTCCATAACATTCATATACCATTATTTGTTCAGCCATTCTCCAATTGATGGGCATCCATTCAGTTTCCAGTTTCTTGCCACTACAAAAAGGGCTGCCACAAACATTCTTGCACATACGGGGCCCTTTCCCTCCTTTAAGATCACTTTGGGATACAAGCCCAGTAGATAACTATAAAAATATGTGTACATATATTCGATTTGTCAGGCATTTTAACATAATTAACATGTAGTAGACTTCCTGCCATCTAGAGGAGGGGTAGGGGCTGAGGGGGGAATTTGTAATGGAAAGCTTTGCAAGGGTCAATGTTGAAAAATTATCCATACATGTGTTTTGCAAATAAAAAGCTTTAATAAAAAAAGTACAATCTGACTGGTCAATTTTCTGTGTAGACACATAGGTCTTTTTAGACAGTTCTCCCTTTTCTTCCCTATTATAATCATTTGCATTGTCAAAATTTAGTTACTGAAATTTAATTCCAAAATTTAGTTCCTGAAAGCATCCCATCATAGGGAGTCAACATCCCCTATGAAGTTTAAGACTATATAGTCTTATAGAGCTTTTCTTTTAACTCTATGAAAGTAAACTTCCCCAAATCTAGGCTCATTATCCAAAGGTACTCAGTTTTTTTAATCCTCTATTCTATTGGAACTCTAAGATGATGTGCCCATTCTGTGATGTTCCTTGTTTATTATCTCTTTCTTAAGTTTGCTTATACCTATTCTGACATCCTGGAATATTCACTTTCCTCTTCTCCTCTCCTTTCCTCACTTCTTTAATTTATTTCCCTTCCTCCCTCTCCTCCCCTCTTCTCCCCTCTCCTTCCCTTCCTTCCCCTCCTCTTCCTTCCCCTCCCCTTTCCTCCCCTCCTCTCCTCTCCCCTCCCTTCCCTCTCCTCCCTTCTCCTCCCCTCCCCTCATAATATAATAGAAAAGCATTAAAAGCATTTAAAAAGCAAAATAAAGAAATTCATAATGAATGAGTCAGTGGGGAAAAATAAAAAGTAGAAGCAGCATAAATGAAATGCTTTTTAAAGTTTGATCACATGATTTTTATTAGTACCTCCTACACCTATAAGTTGAGAAGGTTCAGTTAGGTGATTTCTAAAGTTTCTTCCAGCTCTTCATTTCTATGATATCTTTTAAGGTTCTGGACATGATTTGCCATCCATTAACACAAGCATACCTTAATAACATAGAAACAGTTAAAGCTTATTTGATCCTATTTTCTTATTAATTTCCATAATAAATAAGATTATGAAGAAAAGAAAAAAAATTAGCCTATTCTATGGGTTGCATTATGAAGCCAAAAAAGAATATGATAGAGAAAAAAAGCCCAAGTTGGGAATGAAGAGATCTATATCCAATTGTATTCCTTCCCCTCAATAGACATGTAACTTGGATAATTTCCATTCCAGGATCTTTATAGTATCAGAGTTGGAATAGATGATCTGTGGTAATCATCATTAGATTCTTTTGAGTTCTTAAATTTCATGTTTTCTAAGATTTAAGTTCCTTGGGGTCAGGTACTATGTCATTGTTTACTTTAAATTCCTAGCACAAAATATGTTGCTTTGCACAGAGTGGATGCTTAATAAATGTCAAATTGAACTTAAGGACTGTGCCAGAAAGCAAATAGTACAAATTCAATACTTAATTACATTTCCATCAATGCTTTTGTGATTTCAAAAACTTGGAAAAATCTTGGCTTAGAGGATAGAGTAGAGGCTCTACTTTGGGGAGGGGTGGAGAGCATGTGGGTGCCCTAAGCAGTTTTCAAAAACTCAGCATGGACTCCAAGCAAAATCTCAGTTTTACAATGTGGGGTGTAGAACAGCCTGAAGTCAACAAAGATGGATTATGTTGCCTTTCTAGAGAAAGCACAGTGAGACCTGGTGGGGATAAATGAAGGTTCTGTGCTTAGTGAGAGAGATGATGAACGAGGAGGAGGACTTTTTTCCTGGAGTGTGCCATGGAGAAAATGATGCCTTTAGTTGTACTTGTGTCTCTGATCTTTGCAGCATTTTCTGTAGTGTGAATTTATCTTCTACAAATCTGGCACGCACATCGTGAAGAATACATAATACCCTGAGAACCCAACTCTCCTTTTCTTATCCCTTATGGTTGCGGGAGGTGCAGAGTGCTTTAAGAGTAACTATAGAATCATAGAATCTTCTTCCAGGTTAGGAAACTGGGCAAGTGATCTGTCTAAGGTCATCAACTAGCGAGGAATGAGAACAGATTATCATGGTGTTCACTGTTCACTAATGTGCTTCTATAGTAAATGTGTAAGAATGCCTTAGAAGAATTTCTTTTGATACCAGGTGTTGTGCATGTGTATGTGTGTGTGTGTGTGTGTGTGTGTTGATTTAGTGCTTTCTCTCTTATTTTTCAAATATTATATGCTTTATTTTCCTTCATAATGTATCAATTCTATTACTTTGAAAGGTCCATGTTTTAGAGCTGGAGGTACTCAAGAACTATCAGTTCCCAAAAAGTATATCCCAAAGCAAGCTCTGGCAGATCCTACCAAAATGGAAGCCCTGAAGTAGAGGTCAAAGGGGAAAAATCCCACCAGCCCAAGGTGATATTCTTCAGCTATCACAATCTGTGTGAAGGTATGTGTGGGAGATAGAGACAGAGACTGACACACACTGAGAGAGACAGATAGAGAGACACAAAGAGATGCAGAGACATAGAGAGAGACAGAGAAGACCAATCAACTCAAGGATCCTTGAAGAATGATTATTTTACAATAGCTTCTAGTTTTTCCAAATACATGCAAAGATAGTTTTCAACATTCACTTTTGCCAAACCTTATGTTCCAATTTTTTCCTCCCTCCCTCTACCCTTTAATCCTCCTCTAGATAGTAAACAATCCAATAAAAGTTAAAAGTATATGACACTCAAAGGAGTTAGAACCCCTATGTTAAGAGTATTTAACTTTATTCTCCACTCCTCGATCCTGTTCATTTATAGTCATCAAAAACATAAAAAAATCAAAATTTTTGTTTATATGAAAAATGTTTTTTTAAAAGCATTTAAATCCTTTGAAGAGTATTTAACATGTAATTCTAACACAAAGCAATTAAAAATATTTTATCTGGTACAATCTAGAATAATACCTAACACATATATTCTATATTAAGATTTGCAAAGTTCTCTATATAGTTTATCTTCTTTGATCCTAGCATCACCTCTATTAGGTGTTATTAGCATTCTCATTTTACAAATTAGGAAACTGAGTCTGAGACATTAAATGGCTTGCCTAGGGTCACATAGTTGGTAAATGTCTAAGAGTAAACTTGAATTCAATTATCTTCTTGACTCCAAGACCAGTGTTCTAGTTATTATATCACTTAGCTGCCAATAGAATAAAATATTTTTTATTTATGATTTTATTAAAACTTTTTATTTACAAAACATATGCATGAGTAATTTTTTTTAACATTGACCCTTGCAAAACCTTCTATTTCAAATTTTCCCCTTCTCCCCTCCACCACCTCCCCTAGATGGCAGGTAGTCCAATACATGTTAAATATGTTAAAATATATGTTAAATCTAATATCTGTTCAGAGTTACACAGTTATCTTGCTGCACAAGAAAAATTGGATCAAGAAGGAAAAAAAAACTGAGGAAAAAAAACAAAATGCATGCAAACAACCACAGAAAGCATTAAAATGCTATGTTGTGGTCCACATTCAGATCCCACAGCCCTCTCCCTGGGTGTATATGGCTTTCTTCATCACTGAACAATTGGAACTGATTTGAAACATTTCATTGTTGCAGAGAGCCATGTCCATCAGAATTGATCATCATATAGTCTTCTTGTTGCCATGCATAATGATCTCCTGGTTCTGCTGATTTCACTCAGCATCAGTTCATGCAAATCTCTCCAGGCCTCTTTGAAATGATCCTGCTGGTCGCTTCTTACTGAACAATAATATTCCATAACATTCATATACCATAATTTATTCAGCCATTCTCCAATTGATGGGCAGCCATTCAGTTTCCAGTTTCTAGCCGCTACAAAACATTTTTGCACATGTGGGTCCCTTTCCTTCCTTTAAAATCTCTTTGGGATATAGGCCCAGTAGAAACACTGCTGGGTCAAAGGGTATGCACAGTTTGATAACTTTTTGAGCATAGCTCCAAATTGCTCTCCAGAATAGCTGGATCCGTTCACAGTTCCACCAACAATGCATTAGCATCCCAGTTTTCCCACATCTCTCCCAACATTCATCATTATCTTTTCCTGTCATCTTAGCCAATCTGAGAGATGTGTAGGATTAGATATTAAGACCTAAATGGATATTTTATTTTATAGATAAGAGATGAAACCCAGAGAGGCAAAGTACCAGACTAAGAATAGTCTAAGCATTTGAACTAAGGACCTCCAAGTTCAAATCATCATTGCACCTTTTTGCTTCTTTCTGTGGTCTAGGAGATTGTTTATGATGATATTAGAAATAGTGAGGGAAGAAGGAGGGGAGGAAGTATGAGGAATGTTATCTAGAGGCAATTGATAGGAGTTTGTAATTATTTGAATTTATGATGTGTAGAAGAGGGAAGACTTAAATATGATATGAAAGCTTTGGAAATGGAAGATTTGCTGAATGGTGATGCCATAGTCAGAAAGAACCAAGTCACAAGAAAGTCAAGTTAGTTAGGAAGATAAAAATTCAATTTTTGACAAGTTAAATTTGAGTTATGGGAAAATCTAAATAATGATAAAAGTATGGAGCTCAGAAAATACATAAAGTCAATTAAATGATGATGGCCAAAACTCATTATAGAGATTTGGGAGTCATCTGTGGAGGCACTAGCTTTGTTTTATTTATTTATGTATTTTTGGCATTATCTTTGAAGTCAAAGAATTGGATGCGAAGAGACTAGAGATACCAACCATCACTTTTAACACTTGGCTGGCTTTTTGACTATATGGAGCAAATCATCCATGTGGTACGATTTGAAGGTGTCAAATAGACTTCTCCCATCTCCTAAATTCCTTCTCCTCTCATTCTTTAATCCCATAGCATTTCAAATTAGTATTACAGAGTCAATCTTTTGAGTTCCTTTTCCTCTTTAAACGCTAATTCCCTTGGGGAGATCACCATACCTTAAAGTAATAATGGGAGATAATATTGCTCTATATGGGATTAGGAAAGAAGGAAAAACAAGGAGGAGGAGATAGTCAGGGTGCTTTAATTTGAAGAGCATATGGTGAAGATGACATCCCTATGGCAAAATTTGTTGGCTTTTATTTTGCCATTGATTTGCTCCCATTGAAAGATGTTAATGACCTTAAGGGCTTAACAAGAGATCATCATCAATCACAAAGGTGAAGCCTGTATAGCTATGAGTGTTCAATAGGAAATGGGGGAGAGAAATTGTTTAATTGTGTGATACAATCAAATTTGGAACTTTGAAATCAGGAGCTGAAGTTATATTTGTATAAAAAAAGACATTAACATTCTGAAGTACTATTTACTCAACATCTTTCAAAAAAAACCCCACAAAACTTTTGCCATCTCCATAAACAATATCTTTATGTCAGAAGAGTAGGAGGATATAATAGCTCGAGGTAGCAAGTGGGACATTTTTCTATCCCAGTAATTAAAATGTTAACAAACTGGGATGAATACACTGGCTTTGAAATGTTTAAACTTTTTTTTAACCTTAGCTAGAGAGTCCTTGAATATAACACCATGCCTCAGCAGAAATGTCCCCAATATTGAACAGATAGCAAACTGCTATCTGGTTTTTACCAGTTGTTCATTTAGTGAATACTTTACATTTTTTTAACTTTTAAAGTGTTTTATTGGGACAACTAGGTGGCATGGTGCAGTGGATAGAACACCAGACCTAGAATCAGGAGGATCTGAGTTCACATTTGGCCTCAGATACTTACTGACTGTGTAACTCTGGGCAAGTCCCTTAATCTCAACTGCCTCCCGAAAACCAAAAAAAAAGTTTTATTTATGTTCTTTTTAAAACCTGGCATTGACCACTGATCCCCCCTTTTTACTTTCCACAAATAAAAATCATCCCTTATAACAAATATGGTAATGATGTTTATGATGATAGCTACCATTCACATAGCACTTAAAAATTTACAAGACTCTTTAAATATCTTAACTCATTTGATTTTCTGAACAATCCTGGCATGTTGATACTATTATTTTTTAAATATTTTATTTTTCCCAATTACATGTAAAAACAATTTTTAAGATAAATTAAAAAAAATTATTTCCAAATTTTCTCTCTTTCTCAACTCCCCTCTTCATATGAGAGTAAACCATTGGATATAGGTTATGGATGTACAATCATGTGGAACATATTCCCATATTAGTCATGTTGTGAAAGAAAAAACAGACCAAAAGAAAAAAAAGAACAAAAATAAAGTAAAAATAGTATGCTTTGGTCTGCATTCAGACTCCATTAGTTCTTTTTCTGGGGGTGGATACCATTTTCCATCATGAGTCAGTCCTTGGTAGATACTATGATTATCCTTATTTTGCAGTTAAGGAAAATAAGGCACAGAAAGATTAAATGATTTGCTCAAGATCTCAGTTAGCAAGTAGCTGAGGCAGAAATCAAACTTGACTCTTCCTAATTTCAAGTCCTATATTCTATCTATTGAATAATATGTATAATCTAGCAAGAAAAAACCTTTAAGATATTGTCTGCATAGTAGAATGTATATATAGTTCTAGAGCAATAGTTCACCCCTTTCCTACCAAATGGTATGAGAAAATATTCTATGGTATTGAGTATTCATTCTGTGGTGAGTTTATAATTACTAACTTCCAAATAATCTTACCATATTTTCTTTTAATATGTGTAACCATTATAGGAATGTCAGCAGTATAATAACATTAAAGATATATCATCAATGAGAATTCTATAGTCAATCCACACTAACACTTCCCCTGTTGATTTCTCTTGCCCTACTACTAGGACGACTGCCAGATTCTCTTTTCACTGAATACAACTCAATAATTACAACTCAGTCAATTACAACAAATCAGTCATTATAGTCAAGTATCCCTTGTTTTCCCAAGACATCATCCATACCCTGTTTTATTTAAAGCCCTCTAGCCTACCCTTGACATCCCAGGCCATTGTTCTATGGGTCTCTGCCCCATTTGGGCAGAGTCAACACCAAATATCAACAGATCTTACTGTCTTTTGCCACATTGCATTTCTCCCTTTCCTCCTACACTTTTCCTTTCTTGCTGCCTCACTTCACTTATGGGAAACTTGCTTTATCCTGGTGAAACCACCTCAGTCTTCTCATACCCTTGAATGATGGTAGAGAAAGACTTGTGTGGTTAAAAAAAAAAAGATACCTGGATCTGGAGTCAGAGGGATCCAAGTTCATATATTATCCTGCTTGCTTGCTACCTGTATGACTTTGAGGAGATAATTTAAGTCTCTCTGGATTTGTTTCTTCATCTATTAAAAAGGGTATTATACAGCATGATTTCTGAAATCCTTTCAGCTCTAGGTCTATGATATTATGATAGCCTTTGAGATGACAGTACTCATTGCAGTTTTTTGTTTATCTTCTTAAGTCACCTTATCCTTCTATAACAAACACTAATCATCATGTATCTACATCTAATCAAATTCATTCATTCAACAAAGGTATATTCCGATGAGCTAATGTTCAGATTGCACTGTCCATGGTGCTATAAGGAATACAAAGAAACAAGAGTCACTAAAGTCACAAGATCCCAGGGCTTATACTTCTAAATGACTTTTGTTTTTAGAGGAGCTATCTTGAGGGGCTAAACATTTGTCATCGAGAAGGCTGCTATGGTTCAAAACATTTATGATTTTTCCCCTGAGGATGTTCTGAGAGATGGGTAAAATATAGAATAATTATCACTTTTTTACCCTAAAACTATATTACACAGATTGAAAACTAATCTGATTTGTGTGCATTAGCTCCAAGTATCTTTTGGCTATTTCCAAAAATAAAATTACCTTCAGAAGATATAGATGTGTTATCAGTGGGGATGCTTTAAACTCACAGAGTTATTGAATCAGAGTTTGAAGAAATCTAAGAAGATTTCTAGTCCAGCTCATACCTCGACAACCATTCCCTTTATACTATCCCTAAAATTTGATTTCCTTAGCTTTTACTTGTAAACCTTCAGTAACAGAACAAATCACTACTCTTCCAAATAGGGGTTTGTGGTAGCAATCAGCTCTCAAAAATGTATATAAGACATACATACTTTTAAGTTTAATCCATATGATTAATATTTTCTCCATCCCATTCATAAAGATAAACAATCAAAAAAAGTTAATCCCTGATTTTTAGTTTGTTAATTTCTGGAATATAAATGCTCACACTGAAAATTTAATAATAGATTATCTCAAGCTGGTTTCAGCATACCTCATCTCAAAGCAGTCTATTCCATTGTGGGATAGCTTCAACAGTTAGAAAGACTACCCTTATAGCAAGTTAAAATCTGCCAACATTCATTTCATTGTGGCTAGTTTTGCTCTCTGACATGAAGCAGAAGATGGCTAAATTTTGCTGCCACAAGATAATGCTTCAGACACTTTAAGACAGTGATCCTGTCTCCTGTTCTATCTTACTCCTACCCATTTTCTTCAGGTTGAACAACTTCAGTTTTTCAAAGGTTTTTCACGTCATGGTTTCCAATCCTCTTGATATTTTGTTATTGTTTATTGTACACACTCCAGTTTCTCAGTGTTATTCCTCAAATATGAAACCCAGAATTGAAACCAAAAACTCTCCATGTATACTTTTGGGCTAATGACAATAGGACTATCACTCCTGTGCTATCACTGAACATAAAATTCCCAAAGAGAACTTAGTGACAAAAGTTAGTTTAAGTTTTGGCAATAACAATATTTGCCAAATAAGTGCTTAGTATATCAAGAAACCTATTTCAAGACAATGGTACTTCATAGAATTTTTAAAATGATAAGTAACCATTTTTATGATCAAATTGATCTTCATAAAATGTTAGAACTTGTAAGGACTTTGAGCCTGTTTTGGCTGGCCCTAGAGGATAGATCTTGGAGCAGAGGATAATTTAGATTTCATGTCAGGAAAACAAACAAAACAACCTAATAATTTAAGCTACCCAAAAATCAAATGGATCACTATGGCATATAATGTATTTTTCTATATTTGAGATCTTCAAGCAAAGTTCGAAGAACCATTTTTCATGTATTTATAGAACATGTCAACCAATATGGAACAGGTCAAATGGCTTCAAAGGTCTCTTCTAACTCTGTGATTCTATGATTTCCATGTCATATCTGTGTATCTGCTCTTATCTTTGTGCTAGACTGGTCAAATCAAGACATCACCCATAATGTCATTTGTCCTCTTTGAAAACAAAGAATGAGCAAATAGATTGCAAGCTGGCCAAACAGTTCCCCCAACAAGAGTTTTGATTGGATCCCACATGCTACAGAGGGACTTTTCTTGTCCTGTGGATGTTATCTTAACACATTTATGTGATTCTATCCCCCTGACTAAACTTTACTACAAAGCACTTACCTACAGGATCACATCAAGTTACTGTTGGGCCAAGGACCAAAAGTCATGATTCTTAATTTTAATTCTTTGCCTGGTTTCTTTTGACTTAAGTCACTGTCTCAAGTGTAATTCAACTTCTAATAAAAAAATGACAACATAGTATTTGATTTTTATGTTTGCCCAAGTATAGTCTATTTTACACTTTGTCTCTATTTTTAAAAGACCAGATTATATATCAGCAGTGCTGTTCTCATATGGTGCTAGCTAAAATGGGTTTAACTAGTTCATATAGTTTATAGAACGCAAGACCTAGAGTCAAACAGAATCATTTATCCTGAGTTCATATTCACCCTCAGACACTTACTAGCTGCTTCTTTATCTGTAAAATGATCTGGAGAAGGAAATGTCAAAACACTCCATATCTTTGCCTTGAAAATCCTAAATAGGATCACAAAGAGTTTGACATGACTGAACAAAAAAGTGGGTGAGAATTTTAGCTCCTTACAACAATTGGAAATACAAAAACCTTGATTTCTGCCTGATAGTCATTGACTTTCCCTGCTCAGGCTCCCTCAGTGTACAAGGACTATTGAAACTATATGACAAATATGTCAATTGTATAAAGTGTTTTCCCAAGTCCAGTTCTGTGACTACAAAAGGCACTAGGGAGAAAGAGTTGGGTAAGAGGGTAGAAGAGAGTGGTGAGTTGGGATGGCACCAGTGGTTGGGCTGGGGGACAAGTGCAAGTAGAACTTCTATCATGGCAGACCACTAGTCACGAAGTTTAAGACTCAATGTAAAATAAGGATGGTTTAACTTTAATGAGTTGTCTATATAGTAAAATAATCAGGTTGTTCAAATTTTTCTTAAAGTCTTAGAACTTTAAGAAGTTCCCAAAGTTGGCCATTTTGGATATCTTGTATGTGGGCCAATTGAGAGAAAATCTGAACACAATGGAGATATTTAGTTTTATGAATTGATTGATATTAAATACTTTTTCAGAAGGACTGTATATGGTAATTGATTCCCATTTCAATTGTATTTTGATGACAGATATAAAAATAATGCAATAGAGAAATAGGTAGGATTAGTAAGGAAACAAATTTCAGCTCAACATAAGAAACTGTCTAAAAAAGGAACAGGTTATCTAGGGAAAAATAGTAGTTTTCCTGTCATTGGATATCTTATGGAGGAGGTTGGATGACCACTTGTCAGTTAGTTTATAGTTGGAAGGGACCCTCAACATCATATAGTCCAGGGATTTTTAGACTTTTTCACTCACTATAACTTTCTGCCTGAGAAATTTTTATTCAATTACAAGAATATAGGTATATAAAATAGGTATACCCATCAAACATTTATTGATAATAAATCATAAAAAATTTAGTTTAAAACAATTCTTTGATATACACATTTTACCATTTATTAAAGATAAAAACAAATTTGCATACTAATGAGATGAATGTATTTTGTTTTTTTTAAATAAAGAATTAAATCTTGGCAGAATTTTTGATACTGAAGGACATAGACCATTCCGAAACCTTTTACTGTTGCCAAATATTTTGCTATCCTCACATTCAGTAACATGACTCCAAATAGGATTGTGACCCACAGCTTGAGAAGCTTTGATTTTATTTTATACATTATAGGATCATAGATTTATAAATGAGAGTTTTCAATAAGATTCCCTCTCTTCTTTGTGATGAGAAGATTTTAATCTTGGGATCCTTAATTATCATCTGAATGCGATCTCAGACTGCTGGGTTTGATTTTCCAAGTGTCACCATGGAGAAGAGGTAAAATTATGGAAAACTAAAAGGGAGGCATGGACAAAGATACCAATACAAAGTTTATAAAACACCATACTTCTAGCAGTCTTATAATATTTAAATGAAATAATTGTGATTCAGAGAGGTTGATGATTTGCCCATCATCACCAGTCAGTAAGTGTTGGAGCTCAGATATGAATTCATGATTTCTCCTGACTCTGGTACCAATACTCTTTTCATTACATCAAATTGACTCCATAAGAGGAATTCTTATAAATGGAACCAAGCAAAATACATTCTTTACCCCACTGTTAATGATATAATCAAGCCATACCATATGTTTCCATGACTATGGCCATTGATGCCAGAAGGGAAGGAATGAAAAAGTGCTAGAGCTAGAGTTCTTAATATTTTTTTTGTATCATGGACTCCTTTGGCAGAATCCTGAAGATGATGATCCCCTTCTCAGAAATAAATGCATAAAGCAAAATGCATAGAACTACAAAGGAAATATTATATAAAAATAAAATTATCAAAAAATTTAAAAAACCAAGTTTCTTTATTCTTGATCAAGAACCCTTGACTTAAGGCCAGAGATTGGTTCATAGTCACAGAACTGAACTACACAGTTTTGTTTGATATAAAATATCTTTAATGTTGTTAACTGGAAGGAAAACATTTCAATATCAGGCTGTCCACTGCATTATATCCTTTTCAGTCTCTTCAAAGTTTCCTTGAGATTCTAGCTCATCCTTCAAACCCCATCTCCTCTATGAAACCTTCCTTTTTAAATTTTTCTCTGAACTGCTAAAGGACCTTCAGTCTCAATCACATAATTTATTGCCTCAAAATAAAATAAAAAATTCCTATACATCTTTCAGTCTTAATCACACAATTTATCACTTGGTAATAAAATAAAATAAAACTTTTGACCTTGTCTTAATTATCCTTTCTTCACCATCAGCTAGCACCATGCTTTCCATAAGATGGGTACTTAATAAATTCAGTTCAATCCAATTTTAAAAAATTAAGCACATATTTAACATTCAGGACACTGTTCTAAGAGTTGGAAAAATGAGGCTATAATTCCTCTTGTAGAAAATAAAACCCAAATATACCAGAATACATATATTCAAATGTGTACTGTTCCCTTCAATATCATTGCTTTGGTGTGCTGTCCAAATAACCTAAATTATGCTGAGGCTTTTGCTGGAACTAACACCTCCTTGGGAATTGACTTTGGAATAAGTTTTTAAGTTTACATTAAAAAATCAGAGTTGTTACTTTATTATTATTGTTGCCCAAAGTATCATTTTCAACTTGGTTACCCATCCAATTCAATAGACTTTGCTCAAAATGACTTTTGGTTATTAAAAAAAAAATCAAATTAACCTTTTAAAAGACAATGATTTGCTTCCCTTAAAGATATTACAAAGAAGGGACTGCAGAGTTTAATGGATAATATATATACACACATGCACACATATATGTACATACACACATATACATGTATATATTGTTGTTCAATAATTTCTGTCATACTTTTCTTTTTGTGACCCCATTTGGGGTTTTCCTGGGAAAGAAAGTGGTTTTCTGAAGTGGTTTGCCATTTCCTCTCCAGCTCCTATTAAAATTAGGAAACTGAGACCAATGAGGTTAAATGATTTGCCCAGGATCACCCAACTAGTACATGTCTGGAGTCGGATGGAAACTCAGAAAGATGAGTCAGAAAGATTCCAGGCCTAGCACTTTATCCATTGCTCCATCCAGCTGCCTCATATATATATTCACAACAACAAAATACCTGTGTGTATAAATTCCATCACTTTATTTGATTTTCAGAGCAAATACATGGTCCTACATATTATTTAATATAAAAAAACTTATGTTTCCAATTGTCCTATGAGTTTCTTAAGGCAGGAACCACTGTTTCCATTTTTTTCTGCCTCCCAGTATCTAGCTCCCTGAAGACCTAATGGTTGATTTAATGAATAATGAGAAGCAGAATAGCATAATGGAAAGAGAGCTTTTCCCATAATCAGGAACAAGTGGGTTCAAGTCCTTTTCTGAAATATAAGACTATGTGACTCTGGGCAAATCATACAACCTGTTAGAGCCCTCCAGGGAATTCTTTAAGACTACAAGTTACAAAGGTGTCCACATACATGATTGAGGAAATCCCCTCATCAGGATCACTTTATCTGAAATGAGAGAAAGAAGAAGCTGAAGGAGGAGGAGGAGGAAGTGGAAGAGAAATTTCTTTAAAGTTTTCCAGGTGTTTTATGTACATATATCACATTTGTTTCTCACAGAAATCAAATGAAGTAGGTAATATAGGGATTATTGTCCCCATTTTATGGATGTGGAAACTAAGACTTAGAGGTACCCATAAATACCTCTTATGTACTTATGTGTACCCATACTCACAGGTAGTCAGTCACATGAATGAAATTCAAAACTAGACCTTACTGATTCCAGGACCAATGTTCTTTCCATCACGTTGCAGCTTGCCTCTCTAAGTAAAAATGACAAGAAGCTTTAGCACATGAACAAAGTAGTTTTGCAATGTCTTAGGAAAAGGCAGCCAAGAACATTATTGCTCAAGACCAAGACATCCATGTCTCATGGCCCAGACACCCTAACCTTTTGTTTCTAAGGGTCCTGCCTTGCTTAGCATTTTCTGGCAGGATCCACTGCCTGGTTCGCTTCTCAAGGGCTAATGGTTGTACAATAATTTATCACTGTGGGGTCACAATGACTGTAAGATCTTCCCTCTGAGGAACCAATATCACAAAGGGCAATCATGCATTTAGTCTATTGGGTAAGCCTGCAAATTTGCAGGGAAGGGAGACTATAGCTGCTACCCAGATGTTTCCCCTTTATTCTATCACCTTCCCCACCACCTAAATCCTTTGCATAGTGATTTTTCCAGTCTATTTGGTAGGATGGTCCAACCCTCTATATATGACCCAGGGGAAACTCATGCAGTACACTTCTTAATCCTAAATGTCTTTAATTCTATGCTGCTACAAACACATTTCTGCCAAAGCCAGACAAAAATCAACCTTCATGTAAGAACCTTGGGCTTATTAGGAGAAACAACCTCCAAGAACAGAGAGATGATAGGTCTATTCTTAATATTCTTAATCAAACCTCATCTTATGTATTACATTTAGCACCATAGTTTATTGTTGTTTGTCCTTTGTTCCTGAAGAGAATCATGATATCAGGGAGGTGATGTAATGACATACAAGTGGATTATATTGAACTGAGGGAGGGCTGTGCAAGGTCACCTGCCTCACTTTCCCCTCCAGAGCCATCTGGGTCCAGTGGTCAGTTATAGATCAGGACAACTGGAGATGGCCCTCAGCACTATAGTTTAGGAAGAACATTGATAGTCTTAAATGATAAACTGCAGAGTATCTGAGAAAAAGTACCTAGTATTAAATAATTTGTCAAGTGATATAAAATCTATTTTTAAAAATCTATTAATTTATTATGCCTGAGATATTTAGTATATCGAGGGGAGTATTTTAAAAGGGAAAGTAATCCAATTATGGCCAGCTTTAAGTGTTTACTATTCTCTGTAAAAGATATTTCACTTTCCTATCTTTGTGCCTGTTCCCCATGTCTGGAATGCACTCCCTCCTTACCTCTGCTATTGAGAATCTCTAGCTTCCTTCAAGCCTCAGCTTAAGAGTCATCTCCATCAAGACTCCCTCACTTGTTTGTGTGACACTCTCCAATAACTCTTTTTTTTATTAAAGCTTTTTATTTGTATAACATATGTATGGGTAGTTCCCCAACATTGATCTTCACTAAGCTTTCCATTACAAATTTTACCCCTAGTCCCCTCCCCTCCCCTAGATGGCAGGAAGTCCACTACATGTTAATAATGTTGAAATGCTTGAGAAGTTATGCAAGAAAAATCCTATCTACAAGAAAAAAAAAAAGAATCAGAGAAAGGCAACTCAATGCAAGCAAATGTCAATAGAGATCATGAAAATGTTACGTTGTGGTCCATATTTCATTTCCCTCTCTCTGGGTGTATATGGTTTTCTTCAGTGAACAATTGGAACTGGTTTGAGACAATTCTTTGTTGCAGAGAGCCATGTCCATCAGAATTGATCATCATGTAATACTGTTGTTGCTGTGTATGATGATCTCCTGGTTCTGCTTGTTTCACTCAGCATCAGTTCATGCAAGTCCTTCCAGGCCTCTCTGAAATCGTCCTGTTGGTCGTTTCTTACAGAGCAATAATATTCCATAACATTCATATACCATAATTTATTCAGCCACTCTCCAATTGATGGGCATCCCTTCAGTTTCCAGTTTCTAGCCACTACAAAAAGGACTGCCACAAACATTCTTGCACAGGTCTCCAATAACTCTTTATGGAGGAGAGTATATAGCTTGCATTTATTTATATTTATACATATTTTTATCTTCAGTACAATGTAAGCTCCTTGACAGACAAAACAGTCTTACTATTTTTCCTTTGTATCCCCCTTCCCTAGAATAGTGCCTAATACAGAGTAGGTGCTTAATAAATGTGTGCTGACTTTCTTATTGATTGAATAAATGTTTATTGATTATTAAACTGAAGGATATATATTTTATCCTACAGGCAAAAGACAGCCATTGAAGATTTTTTTTGTTTTGTATTTTGTTGCTGGCATGTAGGTCTGCCATGGTCAAGATTGCATCTTAAGATTAATTTGGTAGCTGTTTGAAGGATGGATTGGAAGATGTGATCCCAAAAACAGTGACAGCAATATTATTATAATATAGGTTAAAGGTGAGCAGGGTAGGGACTGTGAGTATAGATTGGAAAATAGAAGCTATTTTGTGAAAGTAGAATTTTCAGGAATTGGCAACTAATTAGGTTTGGTGAACTAAGGAAGAGGGAAAAGTCTAAGATTGCTCTGCATCTGCCAGTTTGGGTGGGCAGAAAATTAGTGGTAGCCCCTTCCCTCCCAAAATTCTGGATTCTTTTTGGAGGATGAAGAGAATCAGTTTTATTTTTTGACATATTGAATATGAGATGTATTTGTCTAGCAGGCAATTATAGTTGTGTAGATGGATATGCAGCTTAGGGATTCATCTTCATAAAGATGATAATTGAAGGAGAACAGATGGGATAATTTCTCAGTCTGTCTTTTGGGCACAAGTCACAGATTGGCAAAATTGTGCAGTTGTAAGAGGTTTCAGTGACCATACATTCCAACTCATACCTGAAAAGGAATCCACATTATACCATATCTGACAACTTTTGCATAAAGCCCTTCAATAAAGGGAACCCACTATCTCTCAAGGGCAACCCATTCAATTTTTGAACACTCCTAATGATTAGAACGCTTTCTCTGACATTGTCTAAATTTGCTTCTTTGCAATTTTCATCAATTTTTCCTGTTCTTTTTTCTCTGGGACCAAACAGAACAAATCTACTCTTAGTGAGGGGAGTAATACTTGCATGGGAGAGAGCAGACGCCCAGCACAGAGCCAGGAGTGCTATAGTAAACTTTAGGAGTTTAGGGGACTATTAAACTTAGAAGAAAGATGATTATCTTGAAAAGGAAATTGAGAACCTATAGGAGAACTTACAAATTATGTCACAAATAATAAAGAAGGGAAAAGGACTCACATATACAAAAATGTTTGTAGCAGCTTTTTTGTGGTAGCAAAGAATTGGAAAATAAGTAGATGCCCATCATTTGGGGAATGACTGAACAAGCTGTGGTATATGAAAATAATGGAATATTATTGTTCTATAAAAGTGATGAACAAGCTTATTTTAGAAAAGTCTGGAAAGACTTACATGAGCTAATGCTGAATGAAACAAGCAGAACCAGGAATACATTGTACACAATGACTGCAAGAATGTGAAATGATCAAGTATGAAAGACTTGACTCTTCTCAATGGTTCAGTGACCCAAAACAATCCCAATATACTTTGGACAGAAAATGCCATCTGTATCCAGAAAAATCGCTATGGAGACTGAATGTAAACTAACATATGTTATATTCACTTCTTTTTTTCTGTTTTTTAATTTCTCCCATGATTTTTCCTTTTTGCTCTGATTTTTCTCTCCCAACATGATTCATAAAGCAATGTGTATTAAAAATAAATAAAAATTTAAAAAAAGAACCATGTCACAGAAACTAAGGAAGAAGATGATTTTAGGAAGAAGGGAGAATAGTAGAAAGTGTCAAATATTATAGCAATGTCAAAGGATGAGTATCTGGAAAAATATATTGGATAGAGCAATTAAGATATTTTTGACATCCTGAGAGAAAAATTTTAGTTGAGTGAGTGGTGAGTTCACTAGTTTGAAAGTATTGAGAAGTTAATAGGAGGTTCTAGGAGTCTGGCCATGAAGGAAAAAGATTTAGGGCAAGAACTTTACTCTCAGTTCTGACACAATATGACCCATTTAGACCAATCTTTGGGATTTCTTCTACATGATGGGTTGGTTAGAATGTATCATTTTTAACTAGTCCTAAAATTCTATGATTTTGTATATGTTAACTAAAGAAACAATTCTATTAACCAATAAAAATTAGTTTGTGGGATTCTAAAGTGACAGTTATGTTTCAAGTAAATCATTGTTCTCAGGAGGGAATTCATTGATTAGAAGGAAGAAGAAAGAGAATGGCTTTGGTAGTAATCAAAATCAAGTCCTTAATTTTCTTTTGGGTTGGTTTTCATGAGTTCATTGATAGACTTCCTTTACAATAGAGCACTGGGCCTCAAGTCAAGAACTCCTGAGTTCAAATAAGATTTTAGGCACTTACTAGTTATGTGACCCTGATCAAGTCAATTAACCTCTATTTGCTTCTATTTCTTCTAGTGTAAAATGGGGATAATAATAGCACTAAGGGTTGTTGTGAGCATCAAATGAAATAATATTCATAAAGCACTTAGCATAGTTCCTGGCCCATCATATACTCTATATAAATGTTATTTTTATTGTTATTGTTATAACTCCTAAAGACGAAATTTTCTTTGCCAGAAAAGATTTTTATATCTACCTTACAGTCTTTATGAGTTTCCTGAGCCCTGAAAGGTTGATCCTTGCCTAGGATCAAACAGGAAGTATATGGCAGAAGTGGGATTTGAACTGAGTTTTTCCTGACTGCTAGGTTTTTCCACTATCCATGATGCCCTATTTCTCAGTTTCTCTAACTAGGAAGAGAAATCATTGCCCTTGTAAAATGCTTGCCATTCTAGCTCTCTTTTCTCACTTGTGAGGAGTTTAAAAGGAATTTCAGGGAGGGTAGTGGCGTAGAGACATAAGGCATTCCAAACTGTTTTGCCCAAAGTCAGGTTAAATTTAAATGCATGGATTCATCTGTCTTCATTTTGCTGAGCAATGAGCAAGCAGAATTCTAATCACAAAACTGAGGGAGGGGGTTTGAAGGAATTCTGGCAGAAGGCACATTAGCAAATATTGATCTATGTTAGCAATCCAACTAGACTTCTCTACATAGAACTCAAGAACTGAAATGATTTTAATGTGTTTTAAATTGTGGGATACTTTTAATTTCTTACAATTTGCTTGTTTCACTGCTTCTCAAAAAAATCTCACTAAGTATTCAGGGCATGGGACATCTCATTTTGAAAAGGGGTTACTTTTTATGGGTCAATCTGACTACAAAACACAATCCTGGGCAAAATCAATTTGTTCTTTTGCTTAGGGAGTTGATAGAATAAAGTTCTAGAGAGGTTGCAAAACTAGCTATAGTAGCCCACTTATACATTGGTTGCTTAATGAAAGGTATAACAGGTCCTCATCCCTAGGACTTGAAAAAAAGTACCATAGTCAGAATGTATAGTTTTACCCCTTTAATTAGCACCTACCATCACTATTATTCCCCTGATACTATATACCTACATTGGTTTATTTGGTTACTTAGCAAATTTCTTTCTATTATTTGCATCTAGTAGTTAAGAAATCATGGACACATTTCTACATATGTATATAAAATATATATAATATTGTATAATAATTATAATATAAATATTATTTTAAATATATATTATATTGTTTAAGTTTATAGAATCATAGACTGAGAGCTAGAAGGAACTTTAGAAGTAATCTTTTCCAACCCCTTGTGATGTAAGTAAGGAAACATATCCAGAGATAGTTTTTGTCCTGCCACTGGACATGGATGACTCTGGAAGAAAGTATGATACTGATGACTTTGTGCAATTCTGTCTCACTTGAATCCAATTCACCCAAAAGTCTATTCATCACCCTTGTGATGCCACTGACCCTCTTTGGAAATGAAGGTTGACCCCCATGGCTGGAATGACTGGCCAGGTGATAATTGGGAGAGCTGGGATTGGAATCAGATTATTGATTCCAAATTCAGCACTTGTCTATTAACTTAAAACAACAAGCCCTGAGATAATAGCAGCAGCAGCAGCAAATACTCCTAACAACTGTTACCCCAAGAAAATCTCCTCCAATGCTTCTCCTGGACATTAAAAAGTTGTGTGTCTACCTCCTTCCCAAAGTTAATTTATTGTCACAAAAATGGAGGAAATCCAACAAAAATTCAATCTTCTAATAGGGAGAGAAGCATTTTCAGTTCCTCATCCATGTGCCTGTGCAAGTAATGAGTATGAGATTTTCCGCATGCTTAGATGGCTAGAGAAACCCTGATCATTGCATGTGCTGGTTCCTGTCTGGTACTGATTACTTAGTTAAACAAGACAGGAACTATGGCTCACCACCAGCTGTGTGTGCTACTTCACAGATGCTGGAAGGCTTATTGTTCCAAGGCCACAAATGCAGCCATGGTAATCTCCCTTCAGTTTTTCATTCTTCTTTCACAGTTCTAGTGCGTGGAATGTCACCATGCTGTAGGACTTTTGCACAGGTTCATCAGAACTGTAGTTCTCCAAAGGGGAAACCACATGCAATAATGTCACCATTCCTTAATATTAAACCTTTGGAGATGCTATATTATTTATGAGAATTGCTAAATCCAGTCGAAAACTCAAATATTGAGAAGGATATGTTGTCAACAAAGAGATAATAAAAAACCATCTCTTAGTATAGTTCTTGGCTTATTAATTAATTCAATCACTCATATTTAGCCTGAGAAATAAAAGACTTGGGTGCGATTGGGGAATGACAGCTGTTTTCAAATATTTGAAAATGTTAATTTGTGGTTTTCTAAGTAAATATGTTCCACAGGAACTCATTGCTATTAGACTTTGACCACACTGCTCTAAGTCACCATTCTGGGAAGCTATATACTTATTTCTTTTGCTTAAAGCATTTTGGCACTAATTCCTCCTTTAAAAGTTATCTTCTGTCATCCAAGAAAAAGCAATCTCATTGCTTTACACTCAAATTTATTTTTTAATTAACAAAAAAGTTTTAGAACTCTTTTTATATTGGGTTTTGACCCAAATAGCATTTGTCTGTTTCCAAAAACGTTTTGTATATTTTAAGGATGATGATTTACTACTACTGAGGATATAAAAAAATGGGTTATACCCATGAAAACAAGTCAAAAAGAACAGTTAATTCCATTGAGTTGACTTGATCTAAGAGGGGGCAATGTTATGTAACATAAAAAGCATCTGACCTTTGAGACAGAAAATCACTGAATTCAAAACCCTACTTATTCTTGATTTATTTGAGCAAATGATTAAGTATTATCTCCTTTATCTCTAAAACTGTGATAATAATTTACTCTATATTCCACATAGTATCTCTATAAAGAAGACACTTATTATATTATTCCTAGAATATTCTGAGCAACCTTAGCACTGTTAGAATGAGGTAAGGCAAAGCAAATCAACAAGTATTTATTAAGTGAGTATTATATAATGGGTATTATACTGAGCCCTGGGACTACAGAGAAAGGCAAAAACAGTTCCTTTTCTCAAAGAGTTTATAATCTAATCTGGTATGGCTTTCATGAATTACCACAATTGAAAAATATATCACCCTAAAACCAATTGATGATGAATTCATCTGAACATAAGTCTATTCCAGATTCCTCTCCATGTCAGTAACTAGAGTTGAGCAAGGCACCAAGGTTCCTTTTTAAAAAAAAATTAATAGTATTTTATTTTTCCAAATCCATACAAAGGGTAATTTTCAACATTCATCTTTGCAAAACTTTGTGTTCTGAATTTTTTTTCTCCCTCTTCTTTCCCTCTTTCTCCCCAATACTGTCCAGAATCATTGAAGTCTAGTGGTAAGACAAAGGTCAATATGGCTGGTGATAGTCCATGATACAATGGATAATCTTGGTCTTTCTAAATTAAGGTTTTTAGTAGTACAAAACAGCAGAGCTTATTACTTAGTCATCAAGAATAATTAAGTAAGCTGGACATGGTGACAGATGCCTGCAATCCTTGTTATTGCTACCCAAGGAGACTGAGCCTGGTAGGTTGCTTGAGTTCCAGAGTTCTGAGTTGTAATAGGATTAATGCTAATGGATCATTGAACTTTTTTTCCCTCTCTCTCTCTCTCCCTCCTTCCACCCTTCCCTAGACAGCAAAGTAATCCAATATAAGTTAAACATGTGCAATTCTTTTAAACATATTTCCATATTTATCAAGAAAAATCAGATCAAAAGAGAAAAAATGAGAAAGAAAAAATAAGCAAAAAGGTGAAAATATGATGTTGTGATCCACATTCAGTCCCTATAGTCTTCTCTCCGGGTGCAGATGGCTTTCTCCATCACAATTCTATTGGAACTGACCTGAATCACCTCACTATTGAAAAGAGCCATGTCCGTCAAAGTTGCTATGTATAGTGATCTCTTGGTTTTACTCACTTTATTTAGCATCAGTTCATGTAAGTCTCTCCAGACCTTTCTGAAATCATCTTGTTCATCATTTCTTATAGAACAATAATATTCCATTGCATTCATATAACATAACTTATTCAGCTATTCCCCAATTGATTGATGGACATCCACTCAGTATCTAGTTCCTTATCACTACAAAAAGGGCTGCTACAAATATTTTTGCACAAGTAGGTTCTTTCCCATTTTTTATGATCTTTTTGGGTTACAGGCCCAATAGAGACATTGCTGGATCAAAGTTTATCACAATTTGATAGCCCTTTGAGCTTAGTTCAAATTTCTCTCCAGAATGGTTGCATCAGTTCACAATTCTACCAACAATGCATTAGTTTCCCACATTCTCTCCAACATTTATCATTATCTTTTTCTGTCATCTTAGCCAATCTGAGAGGCAAAACCCAACTTTTCATAAGCTCAGTCAATCCCTAAAGGGCATGAATGAATGATAAGAATTACTCCTAGCTCCCAAGGCACATGCTTATTAATTTTGAGCAGAACCTTACCCAACTGGAAACTCCAATTTCTGTTTAGAGTATAAACAAAATCCAGTCTGAACAAGTCTTTGTATGGGAAAAGAATCCCCTGTTCTTAATCCCCTCTAATAGGGAGTAAGATAAACCAGCCCATGCAGGAGAAAACCAGCTGAAGAGGTCCAGATGGAAGTGGCTTCCCTGCCCAGATGCCTTGAAGCTGCTAAGCCTCCTAATCAAGTCAGTTTTCAGTTCAAGAAGCTGAAAGCTTTTAGCTCCACATTAACTGTCCACATCAAGATTGATTTCACTTATTGGTGGAGTTCCCTTTCAGAAGGCATTTAAAGCATTTTAGGGTCTCCCTTGGCATTTTTCATTAGCAAAATAAATCTCTATCAATTTATTGATTGACAGCTATTCTAATTAATAAATTCTGTATTAATTGCCTAGAAACTTTATCTCTTAGGATTTTCATTTGTCTCAGGGTTTTAGGCCAAATTTGAAGCTTAGATTTCAGACTCCAAGTCTAGTGCTCTTTCTACTCACTACATTATACTTTGTAAGGCTGACCCTACTCTTACATAATTTTTTTCATCATTTTCAAGAGAGGGGCAGTTTGTTCTATTAAGTAATCTGTGATTCTTCCCTATAGGCCAATGATAATTCCCAAAGGTCCTTTCCCCAGGGCTGATGTGTGGTGAGCCCTCCTCTAATCAGTTGCCACATTCTCTCCCAAATCTAGCAGTCTCTGTGTTTCTAATTTTGAAAAGGAACCAAATTGTGAAATGGGCAGTATTTATCCTTGGAAGCCCTAGTTCCTGAGTTGTATGGCCTTCCCTTTTTTGACTCTTTTTTTTTTCAGTACCCCTTCTGCTTCATTCTTCTCCTAGTGTGTGTCAAGGGATCCCCACTTTTTGTACTAATTTACATAGGATGAAAACTCATTTATACTAAACTTAGTGATTTATCTGTCCCCTGGTATTTACAGGTTAAAACAGCTGTAAGAAGTGATCAATGCTTTATCCAAAGGAATGATTATTTGTGGAATTTAGGACATAAAGAACTCTTTGTTGAAGGAAGAAATGGTGGGACTTTCTAGATTTTTCAAATTAAACAACAGAAATGATTACCTATGTGCAAGATCAGTCTTTCCTTCTGGAAGAAAGAATTCCTTCCCCTCCTCCCAATACTTTCAGATAGGAAAAAAAGTTAAAAAGAGATGAAATAAGTAGAGTTTACCGGACCCTATTTCCCTCTCAAATTACCCATTGTATCTTAATTTCTTGGTTTAGGTCAAGTAATGTTATTTCTCATGTCATTTCTCCTAGTTGCAACAAGAAATGATGGTACTGGCATGAGCCAACTGTGTATACCATAGTGTTATAATGGCAGTTTTTGTGTACATGCACTAACATCTGTGTTGCTCAATCCTTAGTAGTCCAGAAAGTTAGAATCATAGGACCACTGGATGGATCTAAAGCTAGAAGGAACCTCAGAGATCATGTAGTCTAACTTCATCTTTTTAGTTTTTGAGGAATTTGAAGCCATGGTATATTACCTGAGTGATAACCAATTAATAACCCCAAAAACCAAAGATTTGAATGCAGGTCCTCTAATCCAGAAGCCTACTCACTTCACCTACCTCCTCAATTCTGACTCAATTAGACCTAAAATTTATTTGGCTCTGGTGATGAGTTGCTTCTCACTTGGTGGTCATTTTGAAAATGAGATAATTTGACCAAATTGGATAAAACTTTGAAAGAATATAAGTGAATATTATAGCTGCAAAGGAGAAAGTGCCAGGCTTGGAATCAGGAAGACTCATCACTCTGAGTTCAAATCTGGCCTCAGATACTAACTGTGTGATTGAGCAAGTCACCTTGTTTGTCTCAGTTTCCTCATCTGTAAAATGATCTGGAAAAGGAAATGGTAAACCACTCTAGTGCCTTTGCCAAGAAAACCCTCAATGGAGTCACAAGTCAGACTTGACCAAAAAATGATTGAACAACAAGTGAAAGGTATTTTGTTACTACTTAAAAGCAATGTAAAAAATCTGCTTATAAAGTAGTTCCTGGTAGTTTAAAAGCAGTAGCTTCATTTTTCCTATTCTCAGTATAAATGAAGAGCAAGAGTTTTATTTGGTCACTAAATGTATTTTGTTTAACCATTGTCATATTTTTTGCCTTTCTTTACTCTTCTGTTGTTAATTTTTATGGCCTGTTATTTCAAAATACTAGCCTTTCTTAAGCTGATTAAATTGCCCGACACTTAACCAAAAACATGTGAATACAGGTGGCATGAAAAAAAAATTTGTCTGAATTTTTAAAAATTTATTTACATCTAAGGCATGTTTAAATGAAACCACAGTGCAAAAAACTTACAGACTTTGGAACTGTCATTGACCCAGCTCCAGTAGAAACCCTTGTGATTTGAGACACGTTAGCACATTGTGAGGCTGGTTAGGGAGGAGAGAACCATGTCTCAATTATCTCCATGTTTTGTGATTGAAGAGGGAAGAGTGGATGCAAATTTTATGGGATGAATATATTTTTGGTTAAACAATTTATGAAACTTCTTTGAGAGACTTATCTATGGTATCAAAGCATTTACTTATTGCATCACCTTAGCATTCTCCTTTAGTAAAAGCAAATTCATAATTGTACACAAAGTTCTCTAATACCTCCAATACACAGGATATCTGCCAGGATATCTGCCACAGAATAGCCTCTCTGCTCTTTCTACAAGGAAGAATCATTCTTTTATTTCACAGGCCTCTAGGCCATATAGCTACTTAAAGTTTTTGAGCAATTATGTAAGAACATGTCTGTAACTTGAGAAAGTTGCTTTCAATGTAATTCAACAAATGTTCATTATATGCAATGCATTGTATTGAGGACAGGGACTCTTTTGATTAGGATGTTAGTAACAAAAATACATCATTTGTTAGGTGTTATGTTCATGGCCTCAGAAAACCTTGAAATGTTGCTTCCAGGGAATAAAACTTTGAAATAAAATCTTGGATGTAAAAAGATAAGGAGATGCCATGGAAAGGAAGGAGTACAATGGGATAGATGCAGAAGAGGGAAAGAAGAGAGAATATTTCAACATATAATTATATAAATCTTGAATTCTAAATGTTTGAATATCAAAAGTGAGTACTCTGTTGGCTTTTAACATTGCCTTTCCAGTGCCTTTCAGTGCTTTGAAAATAGAAGGTGATTATTGAATAGCAATTACCATTATTAGACCATTTGGTTCTCAGTTTTTAAATGATGTTGCATGGAATAAGTATTTATTTTACCACAGAAAATACTCAATTTTGCTTCACTACGCATTGTATTGAGTAAAAGAATATGTATTAATTTCTATTAGCTTTTTGAACTACTAGTCTTTTTCAACTTTACTGAGTTGCTGTATTTTAATTCAATAATCCTATGGATACTATAGCATGGATAATATTTTTTCCCTTTCTAAGAATCTTTAAATCCATAGTTAGATTTAAAAAAATGCTTACATGAAACCACAGCATAGATTAGATAGAGATAGAGATCATAGAGAATTCACTGGAACTACCCTAGTAGAAATCCCTTTGGTGTTCCAGTAGGTGAAGGTTGAGGATAATTAAGAATGAGATAAGAAAATGCAAGAGTGGTGTTGCAGTGATGGTGGTGGTAGTGGTGTGTATGTTTACCTTGAGGAATTTCAAATTTGCAAACGAATTCAACAAGCGTCAGATATATCTAATATCTCCCTTATTTTCCCAACTTTATCAGCCAGTTTGGGTCATTTCAAATTCTAGGGAGTCATGCTGATAGTGCTTATTCCTATTTCTATAGCTCATGAACCCCCATTGGTGTGCTTCACATTAATAATAAGCAAGTAGACTTAATTGGTCTTTAGTCAATTTTAACAAAAGTATTCAATAAAAAGTAAGAACAGTTGATACAAAACTTCATGTCCTCTTTAATTTGAAGCACATTCTCTAACAAATATGTATGGTTTTCATGAGAAGAATAAACCCAAACTTAGAGTGCAATGGTAGTGAGGCATCCATGTAGGATATATGGGTGTCAGAAGGTGACTCCTAATTCTTAGTTCCAGAACTTCATATCTCCCACTGAGAGTTATGCCAATTTAAGCTATATGGGCCAACTTCCTTCTTGAGGATACTTTTCTCCTACCATAGGGCTCGTGGCCTGTGAAGTTGCCTCATTCATTAGATCACTGTGTATCTGCATCTGTGTCTGACTTTAGTGCCCCGGAGAAATGCATGATCTCCTCCTTCTCCAGAAACTCCAAAACCATGACAAATGAGGAACGGAGAACAGGAGACAGAGTCCTTCACCCCCTTGCTGTCTTCTGTCGGGTACAGTGAAAGGGATCTATCGTCACAAAGCATTCCTGAGCCTCTTTCACTGCTGGGTGGATTGCTTCTTTTATGTATGAGCTCCACGGATATGCCCAATTCTTTCAATTATTTTATAAAATGTGATATTATCAGTTTACTTCATCCAAAAGTCAAGGCTCTATTAACTATCCTCTCAGAGAAGTTGTAGGAAAATTCTTTAACACTTTATACTTTATGATTATATTCTAGGACTTCTGTTATTATATTAAATGAAATCTTAAGTGAAATTCTCACAATTACATATGTACTAACCAGTAGAGCTACAAAAAATATAAGTGGTTTTGCTTTCAAGAAACATATTTTACTGGGGTTAAATATTTTTGCCTAATGATGATAGATAATGGATGAAATTTTGCCAGGATAGTCTAAAACATCCTTACTGAATCACTTAGGTAATAACCTTAGATGAGATTCAATCTACAGTTTCACACAAAGCTACTGCAGGCTTTCTGTTCCCCAAAATAAACAAAAAAGAAGCTACTAGCAAAGATGAGGCAGATAATCCCCTCCCCTACAAGGCAGGCAGATAATTCAGAGAGCACTGTGCCTAGAGTCAGAAAGATCCCAATTC
Source organism: Myrmecobius fasciatus (assembly GCA_023553655.1). Taxonomy (NCBI): domain Eukaryota; kingdom Metazoa; phylum Chordata; class Mammalia; order Dasyuromorphia; family Myrmecobiidae; genus Myrmecobius; species Myrmecobius fasciatus. The sequence continues at coordinate 60,973 of JAJPUD010004532.1, forward strand.
AAGTCCAGTTTGACACTTCTTTGTATAATTTGAGGCAAGCTCCTTAAGCTCTATTTGTCTCAGTTTCTCCATCTGTAAAATGGGGCATAATAATAGCTGGGTTTTTATGAGAATCAAAAGAAATATATTTGTAAAACACTTAGTACAATATCTAGTATATAGTAGGGCTATGTTTTTCTCTCTGTGCTCCATCCTCAAGAAATAACAGATCTCCTGAAAATGAGTGATAAACAAGAGGGTTTCGGTAATTAATTTTTTTTAGTTTCTTTGAAAATATCCAATTGTAATTATCTTAAGGAGTGATTAATCAAACATTTGTTAAATATCTATTGTATGCCAAATACTTTGCTAGATACTAGTAATCAGAGAAAAAAATGGAAACTACTTGTTCTCAAGAAACTTTCATTCTATTGATAGAGCAAACATATACATGTGTAAGCATATGTAATATAAATACAATATTAATAAAAGCAAGTTTCAGAAGGAGGATAACTAGGAGAGGTGAGCTTGTTATTGATGAATAGTGTCCAACTCTCTGTAACCCCATTTTGGGTTTTCTTGGCAAAGATTCTGGAGTGGTTCACCATTTCCTTAACCAGTTCATTTGACAGATGAGGAAACTGAGGGAAACAGGATTAAATGATCCATCTAGGTCACACAGTAAGTGTTTGATAGTGGATTTGAACTCAGGTCTTCCTCATTTTATGTCCAACACTCTGTCAATTGTGCCATTGGGCTGCCTATGGTGAGCTGGGAATATTTTTTGGACAAGGGGTTTGGTCAGTGCAAAGAAGTGGGAGATTGAATATAATATATGAGGAATAGAGAGGAAGTAATTTTCTCTGAACAAATGAAAGAGGTAATCAATATAGTCAGAAGGTAAGGAAGAATACATTAAAAAAAGACAAATGCTGTTTTGTCCCATGATTATTGTTAACTCTAAGGAAAGCGCTGCTATTGAACTGTGGAATGGAAGGTGAGCAGCTGCAGGCAATATCCCTCCCTGGACTTATGCCAGGGCAAAAAAGAGCAGGGGATCAAAATGAGGCTTCCTCTGCTAGCCTTTGTATAACAGGCGTAAGCAAAAGAATTTACTCTTTCCCCTTTCTCCATCTATTGAGGCAGGAGGGAGCACGTATGAATTGGAGGATGGCAAAGACTAGATTTCCCAGAATGTTGGCAGACGGTCCAAGGCAAGATGCACTCATCCCTAGCACTGATTGAACCAGAGGAAAAAGCCTACTGGAAGAAAGAAAAAAGATAGAAGAATCGTAGGGAAAGGAAAAAAAAGGAGTTCAGTTGTGGTCATGTGTTTGGTGGGCAGAAGTCCTCACTAAGGCTGGACTGTGAAGCTATAGAATTGCAAGTGATGATGGCAGCAAAGGGAGGCAGCTGTGGAGACAATGACTCAGAAGCAGCTGAGAGATGGATAGCAGCTATGGAAGTGGTGACAGCTGTAAACAGGTGGTGTAGCCAGCAGACAGGAATGTATGACATAGATTAGTCACAGGACCAGTGATTACAGTGTACCCAGCCTGTTTGAATACCTCTGCTTTTAATTTGAGTTGATTCTTTGCATGTTGAAAACAAATGTATTTATTACAAGATTAATAAAGGTAAACATTAGACTCAGACACAATTGGATTTGAGTAACATTTATGTTCTCATGGTTTAAAATGAAAACTTTTATATTCAAAAGGCTTCATGGTTGCCTTGGTTGCTAGCAGATGGGGTGACTTAAATGCCTAGAAATAAGCCAGGTTGTGACAAATTTCCTCAGATAAGATTCTTGGGGACATAAGCCAATGAAATGAATTGTTATGGAAGATTCTACCAAGATAGACCTTGCTCTGACTGCCAAGGCACTGAATCAGGCTCCTTTTGTATAACTTGTTTTTACATATGAAATAAGTTTCTGATTCTAATCCTACTGCCTGTGAGAGAATGGAATAGTACCTACTGAAGGGAGAAAAGAGATGGAAAGACTTTATTGAGATGGAGTAACATGACTACAGCAGTTTGTGTTCCTTGGTGTTCTCCCTCTGATTTGTAGATGTGTTTTTCTTGGGCTGTGGGAGTCCTCCTGGGGTGATATGTGCTAAGATGTACTATTGAGCTGCCTGAGATCTCAAGAAGATACGTGTCCATGTTGAATCTGGACCCCAAATCTGTGAAAACTGGATCCTTTGCAGTAGTATGCAATGTTAAAAAGCAGTTTCTCAACTAGAGATTCACAGAAGAGAAGGGGAGGGTGGAACAGAGAGGCAGAGGCAGTAGTGGTAGAATCTTGTGTGGGGAAGATTTGGGTTTCAGACTATAGAGATCTGACCAGAAAAGTTGCATGGAGCTAATTTGCTAAGGTCAAATGTTGCTACAATGCATGCACATTTTACAATTATTTTCAGGTAAGCCATGTTCTCCCAAAAGTCAGCTAGAAAATTCCTCTTGATTTCCTTTAACTCCACCATGAAGTCTTGTCTATACCCCATCAGCTGGAGTGTTCCACATGCAACTTCTGCCAGTAATTAAGAAAATCTTTGGCTAGGGCTGAAGAGTAACTATTACTTAGGGCCTGAGTCTAGAGAGGGATTTTCCAAAAATCAAGCTGGGTGAGTTCTTAAAATGTCTCAGGGCTTTAAGATGCAAGGGGATGAAATAAATAGGTGAACTAGTTAGACAATCAGAAAATTGCATACCAAGGGATTCTGCTTGCAATAAGGAGTCAAAATACAAGGATTTCTGGAGAGTTATTTTAGGTTGACTCAAATCTTCTCCATGGCTTGGGTCTTTTTTATTTTGGAAGTTGATGTATATACTTGACAGTCATGTTGCTCATATTGCTTTCTCTTGACTTAGCTGGACATGACTCTCTCCAAAGTATCTTCATAAAATCTCAAGTTTGAGACTTGGTGGAGTGGTTTTAAAGACCCCTAAAAATTAAAGGGCAAACACATTGTGCATTCTTTCCCACATGGGTCATTATCCAAACCCCATTACCCATCCCCAATTTCCTAATTTCTCATTTCTGATTCTCTGAGCCCTTCTGCCTCAGAGCTCCAACTAAATATCACTCACATTTTCCACTAAGGATAATAAATAGTCTTTGGGTGAAAAGAGAAAGTCTGTGAAAGGGGATGGTGACTTTGTGATGGGTATGATCTGGGGGATTTGGTACTTGAAAAATCTCAAAATAATTTACTTGAAAAATCTATCTCAGGAGGGAATGAGAGTTGGAACTCCTGGGGACAATTGGTACCTTAGAAGTCAAAAGCAGCATGGATACAGGAAGTAGATTTTAAGACAAATGAGAGGGAAGAGGTAACCTGGGGATGGGAATGTATGAAGTAGACAGAAAAAAGAGAAAGACCAAATAAATACAGGAATCATGAATCAGAGAAAGAGGATCTCTAATAGACAAAAAGAAAGAGTAGATATTAAAGAAAGTAAGAGAAATTCTTTTTGAAAGAGGCACCAAAAATTTTTTTAAAACTTAATGAATATAACTAATTGAAGAGAAAGAAGAAAAGGAGGATTCTATTTGAATGAGAAAGGAAAAAATGTGTTTGAAGTATAAGAAAACAATATTATGTTGAAGGGAGTCATAGAAAACAAATATCAGCATTAAGCTTATACATTCTAAATGCTTTTGCATCCAAATTCATAAAAGAAACATCTGAACTACAAGAAGACATAAATAAAGACACAATAGTGAGAGCAGACTTCAAAATCCCTCTATCCATTTTGGATAAATCTAACAGAATGATCAACAAAAGGAAATATAAGGAACTAAACAAATTTCTGGAGAAACTAGAGTTAAAAAGAATTATGACTTTTTCTAAATGATATTTTTCAGCCCTAAATGGAACTTTTACAAAAATTTACCATGTACCAGGGTACATAAATATAGCAAAAGCAGAAGTTTTAAGATCCAGAAATAGTTAATAATTCTTTACAGACAAAACCACAATAAAAATAGTAACTGGTTCAGGAACTGACCACACAAAAAAAGATATAGACCCAAATGGAGGCTTAACAATGAAATCCGAAATAAATGAATGTGTCAAAGAATAAATAACAGAAAGAATGAATAATTATGTAAAAGAAAATTATAATGATGAAACAACATAATGCAATTTCTAGTTTTTAGCTTACAAGTACATGTTAAAAGAGAAGAAAGGATTAATGAACTGAATATGCATTTAAAAAAACAACTAGAAATTCAACAAATAAATCTAAAATAAGCACTAAAGATGAGATATTAAAAATTAGAGGAAAGATAAATAAACAAAATAAACATGGAATTGATAAATAAAACTAAAAACTAATTCTTCAAAAAGACTAATATAATTGATAAACCTTTAGCTAATATGATTAAAAAGAAGATAGAAGAAAATCAAATCAAGAAAACAGAAAAGGAACAAGATGAAGTCACAGTGAAATCAGAAGGAAGAAAAAGAATGATCACATTATATAATTGCAGCTAAATGCTAACAAAACTGAGAACCCAAAAGAAATGAAGGAATACCTTCAAAAATAGACTATCCAAACTACTAGAAAACCATTTAAACATCTAAATAACTCAATCTCAGAAAAGAAAATAATTCCACCTGTTAATTAACTATCAAAGAAAAAAAATTTCTTCATCCTAGTGGATTCATGGAAAAATTCTTTCAAACTTTTAGAGAAGAGTTAATACCCATACTTCACAAATTAATTGCGAAAATTAAGAAAAAAAAGTAGAATCCTTTTATGAAATATTGTCCTGATACATATATTAGGGGGAAAATAACATAGAAAAAACTATAGACTAATATCATTAATGGACTTTGACACAAAAAATTTTAAACAGATGACAGCTATTTATCTAAGAAATCATCCAGCATGATCAATTGAGATTTACACCAGGGATACAAGGATGGTTCAATATTAGGAAATTAAAGAAAAAATTAGATAACTATTCATATTAAAACCAAAACATATAAAATCATAAGATCATCTCACTAGATGCAGCAAAAAACTTTTTACAAAATACACTGCTCTTTGTAGTTAAAAAAGGTAAAAAAACTCCTATAAACAATAAAAAGGAATTTTAAATATCATGAAAAGCATCTATCTAAAACAAAAGCAAATATCATATACAATGGGTATGCACTAGAATAATTCCCAATAAACATGGGAGTGAAGCCATATAACTTCTTCCAATATTCATTCTTCCCACTATTATTTGATATAGTTCAATTCTAGTAGTTTGGCTATCGCAGAAATTGCAATAGCTGTAAAATAGGAGAAGGAAATCAAATGCATAAAGGTAAGTAGTAGAGAAACCTATCTATATTTGTTAAAGATATAATGGTTTACTTGGAAAATATTAGGAAATTAACAAAGAAACTATTTGATATAATTAATAGCTTCAGCAAAGTTTCAGAATACAAAATAAATCCTAACAAAATTTAAAACAAAGCACCAGCAATAATAGGAAGATCTACAAATACATAATATCTACATAAAAATATCTACAAAATACATAATATATCTGACAATTGATCTGCCAAAGCAAACAAAAGATTTACATGAATTTAATTCTAAAGAGACCCTTGGGGAAATAAAGAATAACTTAAATACCTAGAAAAATATTTGATGCTCATTGCTAGGCTATGCCAATATAGTGAAAATGACAGTATTATGAATATTAATTTATACTTCTTATGCTATACTAATCAAATTACCATAATTTATTGGAAGAACAAAAGATCTAGAATATTAAGGGAAATGATTAAAAGAACTAGAGAAGATGAGTTAATATTATTTTCAAACCTCAATCCATATTATACAATAGTAGTCCTCAAAACCATCCAGAACTGGTTAAAAAATAGAGAGACAGCTCAATGGAACAGACTAGATAAGGGAGAATCAGAAACAACAGAACTCAGTAACATATTGTTTGGTAAAATGGAAAATATAAATTACCTAGCTTAAAAAAATAACTTCATATTTGATATAACTCCTGGGAAAACTTGAAAGCAGTCTGGCAGAAATAGAGGTTAGACCACCACTAATTCCATATTCTACAATATGTTCTAAATAGCTATACAACCTTAATATTAAAGATCATAATATAAAAAAATTAAAAGACAGATCATGTGTCTCTCACAGCTATGGATAGGAGATGTATTCTTAACCAAATAAGAGGTAAAGACAATTAAAAGATACAAAATAGATAACTTTGATGGTTTGAAACTAAAAAGCTTCTACAAAGACAAAATTAATGTATCTAAGAAAAGAAGGAAGTGGTCAAATGGGAATTCTTTGTACCCAATTCTCTGATAAGGGTTTGATATGCAAGATAAATAATTAGTGAATATGTCTTGTTCTAATAATCATTCCAAAATAGATAAAAGGATGTGTAGGACAAAAAGACCCTAACTCAAAATTGACTGCTCAGAGACTTCTCTAGGTACAAACAGAAAGTTTCTTTATTTCGGTTCTCAGAGAAATGGATGGTCCCTCTCCCAGAGGAGCTGGGTCGGGGGTGGGGGTGGGGGCGGAATTTACAGAAGTAGGTAACATGATTATATAATCGATATTACAGAAACACCCCTTCCTTTAACCCAGCCAAGCCCCCAGTTAATCTTTAAAGTCATTGGCCAACTCAATATTTGTCTTTCCTATGCAGGTGAGCCTTTCTGGCACCAAGGTTTTAGTTAAGCAATAAATGTTTCTAATGCCCTTGATGGATATATTATTAAGAAAAGGGGTCGATTAAACAAGAGTTAAATATTCCTAAACTAACAAACCATTCATCAAGGTGATCTGGTCTATTTTCAAGCATTATCTCTTATAAGAAGTAGTTGAGCAAGGGGGTCAAAAGGGTTATCTCAAACATTTCTGCTGGAAGAGCAAATCTTGCCCTTCTTCCAGAGCTCAATAATTAATCGGAGCCTGAACTACCCAAGATTATTATTATGAGAGGTCCTCAGTTTCCCATTTCATTCACATCCCCCCTCTTTTAACATATAAAGACCTCATCTTCATTCGAATTCCTGTTAACATAATCTAGAGTCCAACAGAATATTTTGTCCAAAGCAAGTAGAAAATTCCCAAAATAATGTCCCAAATCAAAAAGCCCAAGAGAAATATGAACACAGAGTTCATCATTCCCTTAAGTTTCAATTTGTGTGTTTCAGCAAAGCAGATCCATAACAATTCTTATGGGGACAGACCAATATCTCTACCTGGCTTGTTTTAATTCTTAAAAGGACCAGGGAAAGACACTTTGTCTGGGGCAACTGTGTTTTTAGAGTTAATTTAGTGGGTTGTCTCTTGATCTCCTGATTTTTTCTTTTGACCTTGCCTGAAATGGGGGATGCCACAGAGTATAGAACCCCCAGGAAATCTCTAAAGCTCAAGCCAGAGACTGACAGATCTTAGCAGTGAAATGTGTCTGACTGCTTGGACTCTCCTTCTCCTGCCTTCCTCATCGGCAAGAAGATTGTCAAAAGTGTTCCCTGCTTGGTGGTCCCTCAAACAATTACACCCTGTACAGCAACAGTTAACAAAACATTTTCATCCTAAATCCTAAACACATGGTAATAGGGGACTCAGTCAGAATTTTAGTCATTCATCAACCATTTTAGTTCTCCCGAAATCAAGGAGGCTTAAAGTCCATTTGGATCAGCTAAGAATGGTCAAAGTGCTGATTCCTTTTCCAGGGAGGGGATGTGGTGAAAACAGCCAGTGAGCTGATCCAGGTCCCAGAAGCAAGTCAATATAGCTGTAACTTGACCAAAATCTAGAACAAAAAACCAAATCTAACAAAGATTAGAACAGTCTGAGATAGAAAGACTGGTTCACAAGGACTGCTATGAAATGTGGAGAAACCAGCATAGACTGGCCAGCAGCTTTCCATGTAAGGAGACAAGTTTGTCTCACAGGACAGACAAACGGTTGTCAGCTGCAGGACCCATAAACAAAACAGCACTTAGATCTTACAGAAAACTGTGCTAATTGTTCTCTCATTATTTCAGAAACCTTTAAAGACCAGAATACCTACAAACATGAATATCTAGTAACAGATAGATGACCAGGCTAAATACTCATTTGCTTAAGTATGTAGGATATAATGATTACATATAGTCAGATTAGAAACAGCAAGGTATGACATAATTGAATTGCATTAATGGTTTCTATTGACTATTGCTCTGATCATAGAAACCAGCTATAGAAGGAAAAAACAGGGACATAGCTATAACATAATATAATCGGTCAAAACTGATTTGTCAATACATACATGACAAAGGATAAAGCAGACTTAACTCAATTTTTACTTCAGTCTTAATTTTAATAATTCCACTCTAAGCCAGACTCAGGAATAATCAGGTGGGAAATTGAGTCAGAAGGATCCTACCTGAAGCAGAGGCTAAGATCATCCTTCTAATTCATTCCCAGATACTAACTTCTACCTGTAACAATTTCTTCTGAGTAGCTTGTGGCTTATTCCTTTCAGGTGGTGGATCACTGGCTTTATGATCTATCAGACAGTCATACCTGAATTTAAAACTCCAAATAAAAATCAGCTGCAGTCCCGAGTTTTTATCTCCTGTAACAATTCTCATTAATCAAAGCTTCACATGAATCTAGCTCTCAAGAATCACAGTAAGACATTCATCCTAGAAAGCTCACAGCTTATACAGTTTATCTTTCATATCTAAGTAGATGGTCTTAAGTTCAACATTACAGATCATTTTTGCTTTTAAAATACCCAATACATAGAAAAATTCTGAATTGCATTTGTCCATAACAGAAATATTTTCAAAGGGACAAAGGCAAAAACCATTATTCTCAGAGTCCCTTTAAATAATGAGCACAATTTTAACATGACTCAATGCAATCAATTAAAACTCATACAGAATATAGAATCTTAATTCCACATAAAAAGAATCTTTAAAATATCAATTAAACTTTTGGAAATAACCCTAAACACATTTGTTAAATAAGCAAACATTCAGTCAATTAAGTCCCTAAAATTCAACAGACCAATAAGCCAAAAGGATATGTTTTTCCCACTTAAGTTTTCTAAAATTCCAATTGAATGTTGCAGTCAAACTGAATTACCATTTGGGTATATATATATATATATATATATATATATACATATATATACATACATACATATGCATACACACACACACACACACACACACACACACACACACACACACATATATATAAACTTGCTCTCAGAGGTTTTCTTCCCCCCCTTGAGTTTCTTTTTCTCCAAAGCCAATTGACAGCAGCTTCCTTTGTTCTCTCTCTTACCTCCCCTGCCCAGGCAGAGCTGCAACCTGAATCAGATAAGATTTTTATTGCTCTCTCTCTTCTTTTTTCTCTATCAGGCTTTTCTCTGTCAGGGTTTAAAACAGCTAAACTTTTTCTGCTCAAATTACTTCAAACAGGTTACAATTAAGTATTAGAAATTAAAAACCACAAGCATTTTTTATGCCAAGCACCTTAGCAACATTAAAATAACCAATTGTCAAATGTATTAAATTCCCAATAATATAAAACTGCTTTTGCTATTGTGTCTCAAATAACAAACTTCACTAAACTGATTGAGCATAATTTCTTTCTCTCCCTCTGGCCCCACATGGCCTGCTGCAGTCAGGGAATGGATTAAAGGGGAAGAAAGAGACTATCTTTACTTTATCTTCATTCTCTAAATGATCCTCCTCCTCCAGGAGAAACCAGTTTAATTGAATTGCTTTGGAATTTTGAAATGACCAATTGCCAAATTCCCCAATTATTATTCCCAATGGACTTTTCCTGAAGCTCCAACTTTGGCCAGAGCTGGAGCCTACAGGAAAGTCATATCATTCTCTCTCTCTTTTTTCCTAACAAATTCTATCTCACATGACAGTCATGATGAAGACATTTTGCATAAAGACACAAATACAGACAAAGATTACACGGAAGAGAATCATTCCTTCTGCACTTTCCCACAAAAACAGAAATACCCAAGTACACTTTTTTCCCTTCCTTTTTGCTCTGAAGATTTGAGTGGGACTGCCCTCTCTCAGAGCATCCAATCTCATCACAACCTGGTCTCTAGCAAAATGCACAGCAATTCCCCCAAGGGTGGCTTGGTAAAGCCAGGGTCAGAAGGAGTTGCCTACCTTCCTAGCAAACCACAGAGCGCTATTATCCTGTGCTGTTAACAGAACCCCTTTCCTGGCCCTCACCCTTTAATCTGGATCATCCAGGGCTTGATAATCCCAGGGTTCACCACCTAAGGACAGTTCAAGGTCACATTAACAATCCTGGTAACTAATGTGTAAGTTACCTAGCTTTCTCTTACCCGGGCTTCTTCATCTTTGAAGACTTGTGTAACCTTCTGTTTGTGTTTGAATGTCTCTCTTAGGCCCATTCTTCACAGAGCAGAAGGCTAAGAGTCTGATCCCAAGAATGGTCAGAGAAAACCCAACCTGGCGCCTGCCTCAAATCAGGATCCCAGCCGTCTCTCTGGGAAGCCCAGATCCCAGACGAGCCCCCATAAACTGTGTGGGACAAAAAGACCTTAACTTAAAATTGACTGCTCAGAGACTTTTCTAGGTATAAACAGAAAGTTTCTCATTCAGATCTTGAGAAAAACGGGTGGTCCCTCTCCCAGAGGAGCTGGGGCAGGGAGGCCAGTTTATAGAAGTAGGTAACATGATTATATAGTCAAGGATTACAGAAAAACCCTTCCTTTAACCCACCCAAGCCCCCAGTTAATCTTTAAAGTCATTGGCCAACTCAATATTTGTCTTTGGTATGCAGGTGGGCCTTTGCGACACCAGGGTCTTAGTTAAGCAATAAATGTTTCTAATACCTTTGCTGGGTATATTATTAAGAAAAGGGGTTGATTAAACAAGAGGGTTAAATATTCTTAAACTAACAAACCATTCATCAAGGTGATCTGGTCTGTTTTCAGGCATTACCTCTTATGAGAAGCAGTTGAGCAAGGGATCAAAAGGGTATCTCAAACATTTCTGCTGGAAGAGCAAATCTTGCCCTTCTCCTGGAGCTTAATAATTAAACAGAGACTGAACTACCCAAGGTTATTATTCTGAGAAGTCCTCAGTTTCCCGTTTCATTCAAAGTCAAAAATCATGAACAGACAATACTCAACAGAAGAATAATAAAGTATACATAACATGTAAAAGAATGACCTAAATCATTAATGATGAGAAAAATGTAAATCAAAACAAAATCACCTCATACCCTGAGGGGTTGTAGAATAGCAAGCACACTGATAGATTGCTGGTGGAATTGAGGAATGATGTAACCATTTTGGAAAGTAACTTAGAATCATGCAATTAAAGTGACTAAAATATGCATATCCTTTGAACCAGAGACTCTTTACTGAGCTTATGCCCTAAGGAAGCTGTTGAGAAGAAGAAAATCCCATATACTTTAAAATATTTATAGCAACATTTTTTGTCATGGTTAAGAACTGGAAATAAAGTAGATGCACCTCTGTTGGGGAATGCCTAAATAAACTGTGGTACATAAATATAAAGGAAATTTTTTGTGCTATAAGAAATAATGTGTGATGAATATAGAGAAGCATGGAAAGGTCTACATGAATTTATAGGGAAACAGAAGCAAGAAAATGATATACTCAGTAACTATGACATTGTAAGTGGAAAAAACAGACACAAAAAAAAGCAAATGTAAAAAATTTTAAAGCTCAAACAAGATTTGAATGAAGAGACATGAGAAGAAACTCTCAAGTCAGTGCTCCATGAAAGTAGGAGGACTGCAGATATTACACATTGTACATGTTTTTGGACTTTTTCAATGTGTTGATCAGTTGAACTTATTTTTTTTTCTTTCTAAAAACTTTATTTGTCAAAGGGGATGGTTCTCTGGAAGGTAGGAGGAAGAATAGTCAAAATAACTGTGATGGTATAAAAAATAGTAGATACCAATAAAAAGTTGTTTTTAAAAATAATCAGCAACATTTATTAATTTCCATATGCTAGACATTGTACTAAAAGCTGTACAAGGTAAAAAAAAATATAGTCCCTAGCCCTCAAGGAGCTAGGGGAGATGGCTGCAAATAACTGTGTAATATGATATAGATGAGAAAGAAAGAAAAGAAAAAGAGAGGAAGAAAGAAAGAAAAAAGAAAGAAAGAAAGGAAGGAAGGAAGGAAGGAAGGAAGGAAGGAAGGAAGGAAGGAAGAAATTTATAGAAAAATATTTACAGCAGCTCTTTTTGTGTTGGAAAAGAATTAGAAATTGAGGGATTGTCTATCAATTTAGGAATGGTTGGACAAGTAATGGCATGTGAATATAATGGAATACTATTGTGCCTTAAGAAATGACAAGCAGGCAGGCAGGCAGGCAGGAAAAACTTGCACAAACTAATGCAAAGCAAGGTGAGCAAAACCAGAATATTGTGCCTAATAGCTGCAAGATTATGTGGTGATCAAGTATGATAGATGTAGCTCTTCTCAACAATGCAGTGATTTGAGATAATTCCAATAGACTTGAGATGGAAAATACCATCTGCATCCAGAGAAAGAAATATGGAAGCTGAATATGGAGCAAAGCATAATAGTTCCACTCTTTGTTTTGTTTTGTTTTTTTCTTTCTCATGGTTTTCCCCTTTTGTTCTAATTTTTCTTTCACAACATGACTAATTGTTTAAAATTATTGTGGACATATAACATAGCAGATTGCTTGCTGTCTTGGGGAAGGGAAAGTAAGGGAGAGGGAGGAAAAAAATTGAAACTCAGAAAAGAATGTTGAAAGCTATCTTTACACATAATTAGAAAAAATAAAATACTATCAAATTTTAAAAAATTTGATTAAAAATAAGTAGGCAGATTTTAGAAAAATTTAAAGACTTACTTGAAATGAGCTAATGCAAATTATAGTGAGTAGAAGCAGGAAAACATTGTATACAGTAACAATAGTGTATTATGATCAGCTATGAATAACTTTGGTATTCTCAGCAATACAATAAGATAAGAAAATTCCAAAAGTCTTGTGAAGAAAAATCCTGTCCTTATGCAAAGAAAAAACTGATGATTCTGAATGCAAATGAAAGCATACTATTTTTCACTTTTTAAAAAAGAGTCAAAGGATCTGGGATCAAATCTTAATTCAGCCACTTATTACTTCTGTGCCCCCCTCAAAAAAAGGGTCTCTTTTCTTCAGGGCTTTTGCACTAACTCTATTGCTTGTATTGCCATTTTTTCCACCAATTTGGAATTATCCCTAAATGGCAGGATATAAAATATTCTGTATTTCTGTATTGCAACTTAGAAGACTGGTTATAAATTTTTAAAATATGCCCTATGTTTTCTTATTTGAATTGTTTTAATATACTTTTATTTATTTTACTAAATATTTCCCAATTACATGTACAAATTTAACATTAATGTTTTAAAAATTTGAGTTCCAAGTTTCTCTCTCTCTCTCTCTCTCTCTCTCTCTCTCTCTCTCTCTCTCTCTGTCTCTCTCTCTCTCTCCCTTTCCTCCACCTCTCAAGAAGATAAACAGGATAATATTGATTATATGTAAGAAGTCACATGAAACATTTTCCATATTAGCCATGTCTCAAAAGAAAACCAAGAAAAATAAAGTTTAAAAAGTATGCTTCAATCTGTACTCAGTTTTCTGCTGGAAGAAATGAAGGAAAAATAGGCATACTAATGAGCTTTTGATGTAGCAGAAAACTGTTCCATCCTTTCTGGAGAACAATTTTGGAACTATGCCCAAAAGGTGATAAAATTGTATGCTCTTTGACCCAGAAATACTACTATGGGGTCCGAGTTCCAAAGAAATCAAAGGAAAAGGAAAATTTTGTACTGTCTGTACAAAATATTTGTAACAGCTCTTTATGTGGTAGAAAAGAATTGGAAAAAGAGATGTTCATTAATTGGGGAAATGATTGAACAAGTTGTGGAATATGAGTGTGATAGAATACTATTGTGATATAAGATTGGAGAATGTTTCAGAAAAACATGGCAAGCCATAACTTTATGGATTAATGCAGAGTGAAGTAAGGAGAATGAAGAGATTATTGTGCACAGTAATAGCAGTGTTGGAGAAATAATAAGCTGTGAAAAACCTGATTACTCTGATCAATACAGTGATTCAAAACAATTCCAAAGGACTCATGATTAAAAAATGCTATCCCCCCACCAGAAAGAAAATTGATGGATTCTGAGTGCAAATTCAAGTATAACGTTTTCACTTTATCTTTCTTGCTTTTTTTGAAGTATAGCTAAAATAGAAATGTGTTTTAGTATTTCACATATTTAAGTGATATCATCTTGCTTGTCTTCTCAATTGGTGGGGGAGAGAAGAGGAGGAAGGGAGAAAATTAGGAAATCAGAATCTAAAAAGAAAAGAATGTTAAAATAGAAGAATAATTTTAAAAATACATAAAATATATTTTGTTAAAAGGTACCACTGACAACTGAATTAATATAAATGCTGAACATATATACCAAATGGCATAATGTCTAAATTCCCCAAAGAAAGGTGAAATTAATAACAGAAGAAAATACCATAATTAAAATTAAAAAGTCTACAGAAATGGGGACTTTAATTTACTTTTCTCATGCATAGATAAATCTAATCACAAAGTAAATGAAAAAAAAGTTAAGGAGATGAATAGAATTTTAGAAAAGTTAAATATCATAGACCACTAAAAATACTGAATGAGAATATAAGTAAATATACCTATTGTTCAGCTATGCCTTCACAAAAATTGAGCAGAATCATAAAAATTTCATAAGCAAATGCTAAAAAAAAGAAATGTTAACTATGCTCTTTTCACACCAAAAAGAAATAAAAATTATATTCAATAAAGGCCTGAAGAAATATAGATTAAAAAGTTAATTGGAAATTAAATAATCTAATCTGAAAGACTGAGTGAATCACAGAACAAATAGAAACAATCAATAATTTCATTAAATATAGTGAGAAAATATGCCAAAATATGTGAGATACAATCAAAGCAGTAATTAGAGGAAAAAGTATATTTCTAAATGTTTACACCAGTAAAGGAGAGAAAGTATATAAAAGAAATCATCATGCAACTGAAAAAAGCTTTGAAATAGAAAATTAAAAATATCTTCAGTTAAACCTCAAAATAAAAATCCTAAATATTAAAGGAAAAATTAATAAAATTAAAGGTAAAATACTATTAAACTAATAAATAAGACTAGAAATTGTTTTTTTAAGAAGTAAACCAAATTATCTGTATCAAAAATGAAAAGAGTGAATGTACAGCCAATGAGGATAAAATTAATATAATTATTAGGAACTATTTTGCTCAACTATATACCAATCTGACAATCTCAGTGAAATGAATAAGTACATAAAAAAAACATATTGTCCAGATTAGCAGAACATAAAATACATCAATTACTCTTTTTTAGAAAAAAAAATTGAACAATCATGAATAAGATTCCTAAGGTTAAAAAATATTCCAAGACCAGATAGATTTACAAGCAAATTCTGCCAAACATTTATAAGAACAACCAGTCAGTTGTCTATAAGCTATTTTAAAAAATAGGTACCTACCTTATTCCTTTTATGATACAATATGGTTTTGATCCCCAAACCAGGAAAACAAAAACAGAGATAGAAAACCATAGAATGTTTTCTTGAATGAATATTGATACAAAAAAATTTAAATATGTCACCAAGATCATACACTATGAGCAGATTAGATTTATACCAGCAAGAGGTACTTCAATATTAGGAAAATTATAAATATAATTGACCATATCAATTACAAAAACAAATAATATAATTATATCACTAAATGCAATTTTTTTGATGAAATGCAGTATCCATTCCTATTTTAAAAAGCACTTGAAAACATAGGAGTCAATGGGATTTTTCCTAAAATAATAGGTAGAATTTATCTAAAATCATAAGGAAATATTATCTGTAATGGGAATAAACTAGAATATTTTCCAAAATATTAAGATTGAATCCAAAATATCCATTTTAATGATTATTACTCAAAATTGTAGTAGAAATGCTGACAATAGCAATTAAACAAGATTAAAATAAAAGAAAAACAAATGAGTCACAAGAAAACAAAACTCACTTTTTGCAGATGATCTAATGGTATAGTTAGTCAATCTTAGAGAATCAACTAAAAACTTAATTGAAATATGTAACAACATTAGCAAAGTTTCAGGATATTAAGTAAATCTATTGTTAGCATCTATAAAATCAGCAATATTTCTCTAGATTACCAACAAAACCCAGAAGTGAAAGATAGAAATTTCATTTACAATAACAGTAGATAATATAAAATATTTGGGAGTCTACCTGCTAAAACATACATGGAAACCATATGAATACAATTATGAAACAACTCTTCACACAGAAAAATCTAAACAATTAGAGAAATCTTAATTGCTCATGGATAGCTAAAGCCAGTAGATAGTCAATGCTATCTAAATTAATTTATTTATTCAGTGCCATACCAAACTACCAAAGAATTACTTTATAAACTATATAAATAATAACAAATAATCTGGAGGAACAAAAGATCAAGAATACTAAAGAAATCTGAAAGAAAGAAGCCTGGTGGTAGCACTCTACAAATCACACTACAAAACAATAATCATCAAAACAATTTAGCACTGAATAAGAAATAGAGTGGTTGATCAACCCAATAAATTAAGCATATAATATACAGAGGCAAATGAATACCCCAATTCTTATAAAACCAAAGATGTTAACTATTGGAATACTTACTCATTAACAAAAAACTGTTGATAAGATTAAAAAGTAGTCTGGCAGAAACTAAGCACAGGCCAACATTTCACATTAAATACAAAAATGGGCTCAAAATGAATACACATTTTAGACTTAAGGGGTGATATCATAAACAAATCAGGGAAACATGGAGAAAATTGCTGTTCAGGTCTATGGATAAAGGGAGAGTTCAAGAATTACAAAAGTTAATATGGATAATTTTGTTTACACTAAATTTAAAAGAGTTTATACAAATAAAACCAATGTAGCCAATCTTGGAGGAAATAGGGAAAACTATTTTATAACAAATTTCTTTGTAAAAAGTCTCATTTCTCAAATGCAGAGGAAACTGAGCCAAATTTATGAGGATCATTCCCCAATTGGTAAATGGTTTAATGATATGGACAGGCAGCTTTAGAAGAAGAAATTAGCCATGATATGAAAAAAGACTTTAAATCTCTATTGATTAGAAAAATAAAAAATTAAATAATTCTGAGGTACCCTTTTATGCCTATCAGATTGAATAAGATGAAAAAAAAGGAAAATGACTAATGTTGGAGGGGATATAAGAAAATAAGTGTACTAATGTACTGTTGGTATGGCTAAGAACAAACATAATAATTTTGGAGATAAATTTCTAACTATGTCCAAGGGACTATAAAACTGTATATACCATTTGACCCAACAATACCATTAGATCTATATTTTAAAGAGATCAAAGAAAAAGAAAATGGACTTATATGTACTAAAATATTTATAGTAGTTCTTTTTGTGTTGTCAAAGAATTGGAAATGGAGGAGGAACCCATCAATTGGGGAATGGCTGAACAAGTTATGATATATGATTACAATGGAACAGTACTATGCTATAAGAAATTAATAGAGTGTTTTCAGAAAAAATTAAGAAGATTTAAATGAACAAATGTAAAGTGAACAAAACCAGAAGAGCAATGAACACAGCAACATCAATATTTTTTTCAATATGATTTTATTTTTCCAAATACATGTAAGTACAATTTTCAATACACATCTTTGTAAAACTTTGTGTTCTAAATTTTTCTCTTTCCTGCTTAGGGTTTTCTCTTTCCTGCTTTCACTTCCCCTCTCTTCAAGACAGCAAGTAATCTGATATAGGTTAAATATGCATAATGGCTTTAAACATATTTCCAGATTTGTCAGCAACATCAATATTATAATGATAATCCACTGTAGAAGACTTAGCTGTCTCATTTTATTTTCTCCTCATCTCCTTGCAGAATCTCTAGCTTCTTTTCTTGTTCAGTATAAAATGACAGACAAAATCGATCTATTTATAACTAGTCCCCTCTCCTCCAAAATTATTTTGTATTTTTTGCATATATTTTGTATTTATCAGTATTCATTGTTTCTCTTCAATAGAATCCAATTTCTTTGAAGGAAAGACTGCTTTATCTTGCTTTTTTTTTGCACTGAGGATGGTATCCAATACATAAGATCCCAATTTTCAGGTGGATTGTGATTTTAACAATTTTGAAGTTTCCTCCAGTGATTTTGCTCTCAATACCATACAGCCATGCTTGTTTGTCCTGTGCAACACTTATGCATGCTTTCCCAAAGATTAACCACAAAGTAGAAACCAAACATTCTGGATGTCTTTTTGATTTCCCCTGATTCTAGGATACCAGTAGAAATAATCCACTGTTCTTCTATCATCCTTTACCCTTCCATATGACCATTCCACTTTTTTCTATCATGTCTTTCCTTGGGGACATCTCTTATTCCTATTCTTTGAAGGTCCTTCTTCATTATTTTCTTTACTCTGGTGACAAACTGCGTGTACCCAAGGCTTGCCTCCATCTCTTTCTATTTTTCCTCTATCCTATTTACTGTAGTGATCTCGTCAACTCCCATGAATTCAACTATTGTCTCTAGGTAGATGATCCTTAGATGTATTTATTCAGCTCTAATCTCTCTCCTGATTTTCATTTTAACAGCTTTTGTACTATAACATTTTTGTTCTAGCAGGTCCTCTCAATGAAGGAAGGACAAATGGAGCCTTCAGCTCCTACACTGGCACTTTGTAGGAGTTAAAATAGGTTTTGAAAAACTTGAAACTGGAAAGAAAAATGAATTGGCCCTGGGTACTGAAATTGTAACATATTGGTAAGGAAGATTCAAGGGCTTTATAAGAGTCTTCAAGAGCCACATGAAGAAGGCCAAGTATACCTCAATAATGGATAGATCAAAAAGTCAAGAATTTAAGCATTAATTAAAAACAATATCATCTTTATTCAATTTAATTCAACAAACATTTATTAAGTTCCTACTATATACAAGTCCCTTAATCAAGAGCTAATCTGAGTATGTGTTAGACCATCATTCTGGATAAGTTATGGTCAGTTCATCTGTAACTCACACAAAATCCCACCAGAGGCACTAATGCTATAACCATTAAGCTTGGTCCAAATGTTGGCATACTGAGCAGATTCTAGGCAAAGGTTTTATACAACCTCTATGGTATCTATCATGGCACAAAGACTAAATATTTTCTTTGCTCTCTCCCTCTTGATTTTTTTTCTGATGTCTTCTTTGTCTCTGACTTTGTCTGTGATTGTCTGTCTGTCTCTCTGTGTCCATCTGTCTGTCTCTGTCTCTGTCTGTCTGTCTGTCTCTCTCTTTGATTAAACAAAATATCATGGACATGGCTCTCTGCAACAATGAAATGTCTCAAACCAGTTCCAATTGTTCAGTGAAGAAAGCCATATACACCCAGAGAGAGGGATATGAAATGTGGACCACAACATAACATTTTCATGCTCTCTATTATTGATGTTTGCTTGCATTATGTTTCCTTTCTCTGATTTTTTTTCTTATAGATATGATTTTTCTTGCACAACAATGATAAGTGTGGAAATATATATACATATATTCGACTTGTCAAGTATTTTAACATAATTAACATGTAGTGGATATCCTGCCATCTAGGGGAGGGGTAGGGAGTACGGAGGAAAAATTTGTAACAGAAAGCTTTGTAAAGATCAATGCTGAGGAACTACCCATACATGTTATGCCAATAAAAAGCTTTAATAAAAAATAAAATAAAATATCACATGCTGTTTGGCCAGTCTTCAGGGAAGGATTGGACCAGATAGAATGGAAATGTTATAGTACAAAAGTAACTTCAGAAGAAGGTACAGAATAGGCTTGCCAAATCTGATGTGAGCAACAAAACTTTGCCAAGAGGAATGAGGAGTCTATTCTTCTCAGACTTTCTCTTTCCCCTATTTCTACCCCACTTCCCTAAGAATCTTTAGAGAAAAATAACTCATTCCTTAAAGAAGTGGGGAATGTATCAGAGGATCTTGGGTGATTTCTGGCAAATCTGATACAACTGGCAAGCTTATTGTAGAACATCAGCCAATGTAGTATCTTTTCCTGGTTCATATTGACATTTGGATCACCTGTAGAACACTTAGTCCAAATCTAGACTTTTTATGAGAAAGAAAAAAGCTGTCCATGGCAAATAGAGCTATAAATTAGAGATTATATTTTGAACCCAATCAATTATTTTCCAAAGAAAGATGCCTGTTTTATTTTTTTTTTTCATGTGAGGTAGTTGGGATTAAATGAATTGACAAAAGTCACACAGCTAGTAAGTGTTAAGTGTGTGAGACCAAATTTGAATTGAGGTCCTTCTGACTCCAGGACTGATGCTCCATCCAGTGCACCATCTAGCTGTCCCTAATTTTTCTTAAATAAATAAAAAAGACATGTGTTCACAGGAATACACACACACACACACACACACACACACACACACACACACACACATACACCCTGTAATTTGATCCAATTGATAAGGAAATTTAACAAATTCATCAGGAACTTCCTTGATCTGTCACTTTCCCCTCCTCCCCCCCCTTATAGAACTGTCATCAAACTGACTTTTTTTAAAATTCGATTTATTGAATGCTTTGATGAAATCTAGTTAACTTCTTCCTCTACCACTCCCCCTATCTCACCTGCAGATGAGTGGTAGAATTGCACCTCTAAGAGAGTCTTCCCTATACCGGGAGGCAGTGAAGTGCAATGGGAAAAAACTCCTGACTCTGGGGTCATGGAAGCTAGATTCAAATCCCATATTTAATGTTTATCATGTGTGTGACCCTGGGCAAATGAGATCAGGCACTTAACCTCCCTGGGATTCAGTTTCCTAATCTATGAAAAGAAAGGTTGAACTAAGTAACTAACATATGAATTCCCTTCTAGTTCTAAATCTAAATCACTTATAGAAAAATGGAAATGCATGAGCCTTTGTCTTTTCCCCTTTTACCTATATTCCACTTTTTAATTTTTAGATCCTATTTCCTCAGCTGTAAAATAAGGAAAATACAGGACCTATTCTGACAGGGTTGTTGAGGAGATAAATGAAAAAGGAAGATTTTACAAATCTTAAAGCACTATACAAATTCATTATTTAACTAGCAATTATTAAGGCCTACTATGTGCAAAGCACTGGGGATACAAAAAAAAGTAAAAACAATCCCTCCTCAGAATGAACTCACAGTCTAATGGAGAAGACAACTTGAAAACAATTGTGTTGAAACAACATATGGAAAGGTTAAGCTGAAGGTTGTCTCAAAAGGGAAATATCAAGAATGTGCTATTAATATTTAATGTTGTACTCTATAGAAAAAGAAAAAAATTGTATTTAAAGACAGTGGTAAGTTTCATCTGCATTATTCATGTTTTCTCCTTCATTGTCTTAAGTCTAGTAAATCAAACAATAAATCAAGCTCTGATTTTTTTATGTTAGCCAATTTCCAAGGTGTAAATATTTACATTAGGAGGGTTTAAGAAACCTCCAGAAAACACTAATATGAAGTAGGACTGGGAAAGACTTTTTGCAAAAGATGGCACTTTACATAAGTCTTGAAGAAAACTAGGAAAGCTAGGAGGTAGAGATCAGGAAAGAGTTTCAGGCATGGAGAATAACCCAGAAAAATGCCCAGAATCATGAGCTGGAATGTCATATGTAAAAAGCAGCAAAAAGATCAGTGTCACTGGATTGCAGAGTACATGAAGGGGAGGAAGGCAGAAGAAGACTAGAACAGTAAGAAGGGGGCGGATTATGAAGGACCATAAATACCAAACAGAAGGAAGTAGAACCAAGATTGAGGAGGGGTAGGAAGCTGTACAATGAAGTCCCTTCCTCTAAACAGATCTTTAAAATGCACCAAAATGAATCTTGCTGGGAAATACAGAAAAAAAGAAAAATGAATCATTCATCTATCCCACATTCATCATATTCCATCAGAAATATAATGGTGGCAGAGACTCTGAAGACAAAAGCTAGAGGAAAAGAATGACTCTAAAACACCTACAAAGCAAAGCATTAGAGAAACAGATACCTTGGTACAAACTCAACTAGAATGCCTAGTAGAAGTGAAATAAGAGGGTTTTTTTAAGAGCTCAAAATATTTTTTTCATAAAGGTACCATGATAACTTGAAGGGGAAAAAACAGAAAAAGTAGGAGAAAGAATTGGAAATATAATTCACAACTTGTCATAAAAGATACAAATCCTTACGAAACAACTAGCTCCCTGAATTAAAATGGATCAAATGAAAGCCAGTGAATACATGAGACAAAAATGAATATTAGTGAAAAAGATTGAAAATAAGGAGGAATCTAAAGTATTTCTTTCCAGGTCAAAAAAATTGACCTGGAAAACAGATGGAGGAGAAAAAAAAAAACTAAGAATCATTGCACTATCTAAATGCCATAACCAAAAAAAAGAGCCTAGACATTATATTTTAAGAAACATTAAAAGCAAATTGTCCAAATCTCTTAAAACCAGATGATAAAGTGGAAATAGAAAGAATCTACAAGTCACCTATTGAAAGAAATACTAAAATGAAAACTTTCAGTTATACCATAATCACATAACAGAGTTTCCAAGTCAAAGAAATAAATACCATAAACAACTCTAAAGAAATAATTGGAATAACAAGAAGCTACAGTCAAGATGACATATGATTTCTCCAACATAAAAACTTGGAATATAATATTCCAGAAGCAAATAATATTGGGCAGCTAGTTTCTGTGGTGAATAGAACACTGGGTTTAGAATGAGAAAGACTCATTTTTGTGAGTTCAAATTCAGCTTTACCTAATAGTGGACAAGTCACTTAAAACCCTGTTAGCCTCAATTTCCTCATCTGTAAAATGAGTCAGAGAAGGCAATGGCAAATCACTCCAGTATTTCTGCCAAGAAAACTCCAAATGGGGTCAGGAAGAAGAAGAACAACAATAACATCAAAGAATATTAGCTTACAACCTAGAATATGATACATGTCCCCCTGAAGCCTAATATAATCAAGAGTGATAGAAAAATACTAACTAGCCAAGAAGTAGAAGTGGTTCTGTTATGTTTTAATAGTCTTGTTTTTTAAATGAAAAGAGAAGGGAAGAGGGATATACTGGGGAAAGAGGGAAGAAAAAGGAAAGTTAGAAGAAATTCTCTCTTATAATCATAATGTGCAAGTAGACATTTAAACAAATAAGAAAGGTTTGGGAGGGTGTAGACACTGGAATTTAACTCTCTTCTGGATGGTCAAAAAGGGGAAGAATACGTACATACATAGAAATTTAAGTGCAGAAATATATTTAATCAGCAGATAATTAGAGTAAAAGTAGATTAAGGAAGGATTGATATCTATTAATGATATTAATGGGTGGCAAAGAATTGGTATCTCAGGGATACCTATAATTTAAAGAAAGGATGAACAAGTTATAACATATAAATGTGTTGGAATACTATTCTGCTCAACTATTATCTTATCAAGTTCATAACCAACTAAGATTCCAGAGAACTAAAGATGAAACATTCTATCTGTTTCATGGCAGAAAAATGAAGGACTTGTAATGCAGAATGAGACAATTATTTTTTTGGACATAGTCAAGGTGGAGAGTTGTTTTAATGCATGTGTGTATTGGGTTTTGTTTGCTTTGTATTCTCAGTGGGAAAGAGAATGAAAAGATAGATGTTGTCTAAAACAAATACATTTTTAAAAAAATCAGAGATTGGCTATAAACTTGGGTCTCCTGAATAAATTGGACAAGGGAACCACTGAGCCATTCCACTGAAAGTATAAATTGTATAAGTAGATAAAGAATTTTTTATGAGTTCTGAGCTGAGCTCTAGGACAAATAGGTTAACAAGGGATTGAGCCTGGAGTCAAATCTGGTCTCCAAAGGAATCAAATCTGGTCTCCAACTCTTACTAGCTGTATGACCCTAGCCAAGTCATTGAGCCCTGATTACCTCACTTCTTCAATTATAAATGAGTTGGAAAAGGAAATGGCAAATCCCTCCAGTATCTTTGCCAAGATAACCCAAAATGGGATCATGAAGAGTTGGACATGATTGAACGATATGATCTTGTTTGGATCTGCTTTGCCTTTCCCTGATTCTATAATTTTTTTTTTTTTTTTTTTTTTTTTTTATCATTTCTTTGCTGAGGCAATTGGGTTTAATTGATTTGCCCAGGTCATACAACTAGGAAATGTTAAATGTCTGGGGCCAGATCTGAACTCAGGTCCTTCTGACTTCAGGGCTGGTGTTCTATCCACTGTACCAACTAGCTGCTCCTGATTCTATACTTTTACACACAAGGCTTCCTGGCACAGAATTAGTGCTTAATAAATGCTTGTTGACTATTTTTAAAGTCAGAAAATATCAGTATGATCCTTCACTAGCACCATCACTATCATCATCATCTTCATCATCACATTCTTTAGGTCTTTTGCAATGTCTGTTCCTTACCCCCACTTCATCATGATGACTCTGAGACAGGCTGGATGGATTTTATTTGCAAACCATTTCCTGGTAGACAATAATCAATATCCACCTGGTGTTTGCATTTCTAATCTCTGAAGTCACTCAGAACATCTCATCCCTTTTTCATGGTAATTCTTCTATTTAAAAATAATGATAGGATCCCCACTGTCTTACCTTTTTTAGTCTAATTATCACAATTTGAAAGGATTTGTAGTGGTAGGAGAGGAGAAGGACCCAGTTTTGGGTTCCACAGGGAAGAGGAGTGTTTGTGGTCCCTCATGGAAGAACAGGGATCCTGATCTCAATTCTAAAATAGAGGAGAGCACTAGCAAGTGTGGACGCAAGACACCAGAGGACCTGGACATAGTCACAGGGGCAAGAGGCATGCTAGGATTGGTGGCTACAAGGGAACAAGATCCCCTCCTAAGTAAAGATCAGGGCACAGACCAGGAGAGCAGTTAACACACTTCTCCTTAGATCATATCACCATCAAAGACCCCCAGAACCAGCTCTAAAAATAGAAGCCAGAAAGGAAGGATTCTTGGAACAGTGCCTTCTCTAATCTGAGAGTAGAGTTCAACTTTAACATAAATTCAAAGTTAAAAAATGACTGAAAAAAAGAAAAACAACAACAAAGAAACTGACCATAACAAATTACCATGGTGACAGGGAATATCAAGACTCAAACCCAGAAGCTACAAGCAAAGCTTCAAAGAAAAATGTGAATTGGATAAATAGCTCCATTTCCTCCAGCTAATCCTTATATGGCAGGGTCTCCAGGTCTTTCACCCTCCTATTTGCTTTCTTTTGAACACTTTCCACCTCACTAACATCCTTTCTTAAATGTGGTGCAAGAACTGAACACGATATTTCAGATGAAGGCTACATTAGAACTGTAATGTCTCTCCCTCTGAATGCTATGTTTTCCTTAATGCAACTTACTATCATATTAGCATTTTCACTGCCATATCAATAAACAAGCATTTATTAAGTATCTACTATGTGCCAAGATCTATTACACTGTTGATTCATATTGAAGTGAATGGGTGATAGAAGAGAAAAGACATAAGATAATCAGTCCATCAGATTTCCCTAGAAAGAAAATGAACTTAATGTAATTAAAGATTCTGGGGAGTTCTTTCCCACAGAATCCTACACAATCTCACCAAGACTTTTAGTACTACCCTGTAATTCAGACTTCTGTCTCTTCCTTTACTTTCTAAATTACCAAAAAACAAACAAAAAAAAACCCAAACAAAAACAAACAAATAAATCACAACAATCCCTTTCACAAAGTACCTACTTGAGTTTAGTAATCTCCTGACTGGCCTTTAAATAAAATGCTGTGCAAGACTATTCTCTTATTTTTCCAAGAAGCACAGGATTAGATCAGAGAGAAATCAGAGGATTTCTGATATAGGAAATCCTCTTCTATCTTTAGAAAGTTTAATCCCTGCATTTTCAAATTTGATAAATCTTAAATTTAAGATTATCTAGGAACCAATTTCCAAAGCTGGTGAATGACATCTCTTAAACAGTTTTTGTTCTCAAGTAATAATGTACTGTAATAGAGAAAAATAATTTATACAGAGGACTAATGGACAGGAAAACATATTTGGGGCTGAGAAATCACAGAGATGGTGGATGAAACTTTAAGGGAGTGAATTGATGCAACCTTTTCAGAAGCAATGATACTATTGAAACAAAATCATAAGATCACAGATTTAAAGTTGGAAAGGACCTAAGCAGTCATCTATTTAAATCCCTTAATTTTACATATGAGGAAACTGAAGATGAGAAAAGTTAATGATTTTCCTAAGGCTATCCAGGAATTAAGTTCCAAATTCTCGGACTCCAAATCCAGAATTCCTTTCACTGCTCTGTGATGCCTCTATTTTTTTTTTAAAAAACCATGGCAAGATCCATTTCAGTCAAATGATGGAGTTAGAATTGGTCTGGAGTCAGACACATTTTGTAGGCTATGGGAGTGAATGAGCACAGCTTGACCCCACAATGAGAGTACCAAAGCTCATTGATATCTTCCAGGGCATGATTTATGGAGGTCAAGGTTCTAGAGGATATCATTTAGTCAGATAGCATGACAATGGCCATGGTAGATGACTAGATGAAATATGAAATCTCCTTTTTCTGGCTAGAAGTCTAGATTCCAGAATCACATTGCCTAAGGTATTTGAAATCTTCCCTATACCACATAAGAGATGATGTTACACACTGTGTCTGTGACTTCCCTACAGGTTGGTATCATGACTATTTATTCTGGAGTTAAAAAATAATTAATTCCACAAGTTGCACACAGTGTTATTATTCGTGGTATTTAAGTTGTGTATTGGATAGAGTTCCAGACTTAAAGATAGAAAGATTTGTGTTCAAATTCTTCCTTACATATTAGTTGTATGATCTTGAGAAAGTCACTTAATTTCTCTCAGCCTCAGTTTTATCATCTCTAAAGTGATAGTTATAATAGTTCCTATCTCACAGATTTATTGTGATGATCAAATGAAATAATTTGTGTAAAACATTTTGTAGAACTTCAAAGTTCTAGATATTGTAATTTTAAAATTATTATTATTATTGATTCATCAATAAACACTTATCAATTGTGTATTATGTGTCAGGCAGTGTACTAAGCCCTGAGAATATAAAAAGAAGCAAAAGAGAGTCCTTGCCCTCAAAGAGTTTACTATCTAATGGGAGAGAGAATATGCAAAAAAATTCAAAGCAAGCTATATGCAGAATAAGTAAAAAAAATTAACAAAGGAAAAATACTGGAATTTAGAAGAAGCATTTTGTTGAGGAGAAGATGTTAACTAGAACTTAAAGGAAGCCAGAGAGGTCAGTAATGAGAAAGAAAGGAAGAGCATATTCTAGGCATGGGGAATAGCCAGAGAGAATGCCCAGTCAGGAGTTGAGGTATTTACGGAACAGTCAGGAAGCCAGTATCACTGAATTGAAGAGTACATATAGGGGAGTAAGGTAAAAGAAAATTGGAAAGATAGGAGGGGGCTGGGTTATGAAGGGCTTTGAATGCCAAATAGAGCATTTTGCATTTACTCCTAGAGACAACAGGAAGCCTTTGGAGTTTGTTGAGTAGAACAGTGACATTATTGAATGTTCCCTTTAGAAAAATCATTTTAATGGTTGAATGGAGGATGGACTGAATGGGGAGAGATTTGAGGTAGGCAGATCCACCAGCAGGCTATTGCTATAGTCCTGGAATGAAGTGATAAGGCTTGTACTGGAGAGGTGGAAGTATTGTTGCTAATGTTATATTTTATGCTTTTCAGCCTCAGAATACTTTGTCCCTAATTTCATTTTATAGGAATGAATGTTAGGAGAATTTATAGTGGGGAATAGTAGGATATGTAGTTGCCCAGCATAGACTCTCCTTCTCAAAAGAATTATATGAACTGAATATCAGTAATTCTTTTACTGGATTATATAGTAAGGGTGGCTATACCATTTGTAGTGCACACTAAAAAAAATAGTAGGAATTTCCATATTATTCACAATGAAGTTAAACTCCAGCCTACTGAGTTTAAGGGATGAGGTACAGAGGTCAGATTTCTCAGACACTTTTCTCCAATCAGTATTTTGATGAAGATCAAGGTGCAAATTGGATTTTTTTAAAAAGAGGTTTTTTGCTTCCTGGGTAAATCAAATTCGATAGCTGAACTACTCTGCAGTTTGGGGGATTTTATATTAAAGTCCAGACTTTAATTTGTCAGATCCTTCAGGCTCATGGGGTCTTTGTAGAAGTGCTTCTCTATTTGGGTGGAAAGGAATAGTGCCATCAATATCATTTCTTCTGTCTCACATATTGAGTCCAGAGTGTCTTTGTTATGGAACTTGAAAATTCTTAACACTGAAATTTCAAGAATTGGGCAAAAAAAATCATAGAAAAAGTCTGTTAGCTTCTTTCACAGATTGAGGAATGGGACAACTCTTCTAAATAGGGGTCATCCTCCTGTCCCATTTAGTCAATCTTCTTAGAAGCAGCCTAAATCTCTAAAATCCAATCAGTAAAGTATCAGTAAATATGCTCACACTCTCCATGGGGAGGTGTCCCTCAGAAACCTGCAAAAAAACCAACCAAAAAACCCACCAAGTCCCTACACCCATAAGCTCACCAAGTTGATTGTAAAACTCTACATGTTGACAAGATATTTCCTTGATCACTGCGATGGACTTGGATAACAATGAGGTGATTCAGGTCAGTGCTGCTAGACTTATGATGGAGAGAACCAAATGCGTTCAGAAAGA
>JAJPUD010004532.1:89857-120293 GCA_023553655.1 Myrmecobius fasciatus
GAGGCAAACAGGGTTGAGTGACATGCTCAGAGTCACACATCTTGTAAATGTCAGATGCTAGATTTGAATTCAGGTCTTCCTGACTTCAGGTCCAGAGCTCTATCCACTGTACTATCTCCTTTGTAGTATTACTATCCAATATAACATTTTTCTTCATGTGCTCAGATATCATGCATTATCAAATGCTTTATTAAAATCTAGTTAATATTATTTTTGTAGTATATAAAAACAGGGCATAATAGATAAAAAAGCTGGCCTCAGAGTCAGGAAGACCTGACTTAAAGAACTTTCTCTGGCATATACTGGCTGTGTAGCTCTAGGCAAGCCATTTAACTACCCAGTATTAGAGAAAGGGCAAAATGGTTTTTCTTAAGATGGTGACAGTTTCTTGAGAGGAGGTAAAAGAAAGAGATATTAAGAGAAGAACCAGAAAAAAATCAACAATTAAATAGAGTCTTAAAATAATAATAATGCATCCTAGGATTTTATTAGGGATCAACAATAAGTGCGCTGGTCAACAGTTTGGAAAATTTCACTTTCTTCTCTTTTTTGGAAATTCTGAATCTTTGATAGCAAAAATAACTATGCACATTTATGAAGCACATTAACATTTGCCAGGTGCTTTACACATATTATTTCATTTTATCCTTACAACCTTTATGGCAGGTATTATCATCTCCATGTTACAGATAAATTAGGTCAAGTAGGGTTGCATAGCTAGTAAGTACCCGAGGCTGAATTTGAAAGCTCAAGTCTTGTTGACTCCAGATTTAGGGCTCCATCTATTATGTCACCTAGCTGTCTCCATGATACCTTCCAAATGACTAACAGTGATCAATAATTATACTTTCCAAATACTTTCAGAGTTCTGGGAAGGAATTTGTAAGAACCAAGATGCCTGAAATCATTTTGAGTAGCTAGATGCTCTCTCATTTCCTCCCCTGCCTTGGATTTAATTTTCCTCTTAACCATGTTGACTTGACTCTTTCTAGCCCAAGATCATACACTTTTATTAAGAAGGAGGAAGCACAACAGGAGAAAGGTCATTTCACTCTTTTTTTGTTGTCCATTGACACGCTGCCTTCCACCTCAAGTCATAGGCCAATCTGTCCTTGTTCAGGTACCAAATACATATTTAAAAGTCAAATCTGTTATCTTTGGGATTTGTTTTTCCAAGCTTCATCTTATTCGGAATCTTACCCTTCATGAACCTATTCTTACAAAATAAGACTACTTAAATTTTCTTCTTTGGTGCTATGTTTCTGATTGTTTTTAAAATATGGCCCTCTTGAAATACATGTACATAGGTAGGCATAAGAACTTTTCAAAAAGTTCCCCTATGAATTCACATCGGTTTCATCTCTTTTCTATTTTCTTCTCATTGGGATTATTTGCAAATTTTTTTTGGTCTAGAATTTCATTTTTGAAATTCATTCCTCTTGAACCATTTTTCTTCAGATTATGAAATTATCTTTCTCTTCTTTTTTTTCTTTCTCTACAAACTTCTCCCTTCTTCTCTTCCTCTTTCTCTCTTTCTCTCTTTCTCATTCTTTCTCCCTGCTTCTCAAGCAATCTCTTGGCCTACCTATATACATATGTTTATATGCCTATCTATATAAATATATTTATATGGCCTACATATATATATATTTATATGTTTAAATATCTATCTATCTAGCCATCTCTAGCTATATCTGTATATATATATACATATATATACAAATGTCTACATATACATCTATAGCCATTGACCTATTCATCTATTAATCTACTTACATACATTAAAAAATACATACATCTGCATCTGTTGATCAATCTGTATAAATATATGCATCTACAGTTTTCTGTTGACCCACTGATCTGTCCATATATCTATCTATTGATACATATATATACATATAAATATATTGATACATATATCTATCTATTGATCTATCGACATACATACATATACATATGTTGATTTTTCTATTGATATATATATATATATACATATTTCCTATAATTTTTAGAGGTATGATTTCTTAAACTTTAGAGTAAACATAAAACTCTGTCCAGTGTTTACATCCTTGACTATTAGGTTATCCAGGACTTAGTCACTTCTCCAAAGAGTCTTTTCATTCGGGCTTTAATATGCAAGTATTCCTGGTTAGATAGAATTAGCCCAGATAGGGCTACTTTGCTCATTACTTCATTTACTTTCTGAGAGATGTAACTCTCAGCAATACAGGTAAAGAATTGATCAAATGCAGAGCTTTCAATAGAATTAAGTCCAAGTAATTAAAATTTCAATCAGACCACAATGTGGCACAGAGCACCATGACTGGAGTCAGGTAGATTTGAATTCAAATCCAGTTTCAGACACTTTACCAGCTATGTGACCCTGCGGAAATCACTTGACTACCATCTGCCTCCATTTCCTCATCTATAAAATGTAAACAATAATAATATCTACCTCTCAGGGTTGTTGTGAGAATAAAATGAAATATTTATAAAGTGTTTTGTAAGCCTCAAACTTCTATACAAATGCTAGCTGTGCTTATATTACTTCCATAGCAGATTATGACTTTTGTCAGAAACATATCCATTTTCTCCACATAATTTGGCTATCTGTAGTATAGTCTGACTGTGATGTGGAAGGAACTCTCAGAATTGAATATTTGTCTATCTGGGTTCTAGTGCTGTTTCTACTCTTACTTCTTCCAACTATTAGTATGGAATCAAATCCTTGAAAGGGATTTTGTGGCCCTGATTTACAGGATCATAGATTTGGAGCCAAAAGAGATTATAATGAAAATTGAGTTCAGCTCCCTTTTGCACATAAGTATATGATGCACAAAGAATTTAAATGCCTTTCCCAAGGGGCACCTCAGCTAACAAATATCAGGTAACATTTGAAACAGGTCTTTCTGACTCTGTCTAGTGCTCTATCCACCCTTCCACACTGCCCTTCATGATTTTAGTTGACTTTAAAAGATAATTTCCCACAAAGATACATATATAAAGTCCCCTCCCTTCCCCTTCAAGGCTTTGCAAGGCTGCCAAGGTATCATAAGCAGCCCTAACACACAATCTTGCTTTTCTCTTATTTAAATCTCTTACCTTCCAGAAAATCCATTGCTAAATGTGTTCTTTTCAGAACCAAAACAGAGTCTCTTCATAGACACTACGGTCTCTTCATTTGTATTTTAATATATCTGCAAAACTGTTGCTGGAACACCAAACACATTATCTTTCCAGAGAGAGTAAGCTTTTGACTTTAGACATAAGAACAAATATTTCCCTTGATAGTGCCACAGTCAACAAAATTCTCTGCTGTTCCTTGTGAGAGATTTACAAAATGTTTGTATTATGTGAAAATCAAAGCCAAAGCTATGAAATTGTATTGACTTCAAACAATAACAGAATGCTGAATCCATTCTAAAAAAGTTCCTTAAAACAAAAAAACTAGTGAATGTATTACATGCCTTTGAATTTATCATTGCTTTGAAATATGTATTTTTTTCTTATTTGCTATACAACTAGGCTATGTCCCCGCTGTGTGAGATTTTCAGCAGCAGTGAGGTTGCCCTTCAGAAGGAGATACTTGGCAAGACTCAAAAGAAGTAAAATCTTCACTTCTTAAAGTGAAACCAAGGAAGGAATAGATTGCTTCAAAGTGTGTGATGGTTTCAATAATGCCATTTCTATGATATGGCTATGGTACATGAAGGTATGTGAAGAAAGACCCATTTTCCTGTGTCTGCAGAGCTCTTTGGCTTATCAACTTTATAATACCCTGGAAGAATGTGAGAGTCAGTTTGGCAGCACCTCTATTTTCCATAATGAGATTTGGGGTTGTTTTCTCAGAATTCAAAGAATAATGGCATAAATCTCATCGCAGAATACAGCAGTATAGTTTAATGCAAACTAGTTTTTTTTTTTTTAAAGCACGCATAGTAAGCAGATATTAAGTAAGCTTGATGCCAGGTATTGAAGATACAAAAATGAAATAGAAAGTTAGCCCTGCCTTCACAGAATTTATATTCTCCTGGGCTTGAGG
This sequence comes from Myrmecobius fasciatus, assembly GCA_023553655.1. NCBI lineage: Eukaryota > Metazoa > Chordata > Mammalia > Dasyuromorphia > Myrmecobiidae > Myrmecobius > Myrmecobius fasciatus. The sequence goes on from JAJPUD010004532.1 coordinate 93,900, forward strand.
GAAGATATGAATAGGCAAGTATATACAAAGTACTTGGAGAGTGTGGAATTGAATTAAGAAGCAAAGGGGTCAAGAAATGCCACAAGATATGAAATAAATTGAGTCTTGTGAATCTAGAATCTCTAGATTCTAGAATCTAGAGTCTCTAAAATCAAGCTAGGGATTGATTCTAAGAGGCAGAGGTGAGAAGGAAATGCATTACATGAATAGAGGAGGCAGCCTGTGTAAGGACATGGTAGTAGGAGATGAAATTCTACTGCTCTCTATCTTTCTCAGGCTACTCTTTAACTATGAATGAAGCTCAATTTCCTTTTTTTGCAGAGCTTTAAAAGAAATAAAGCTTATCTTCATTGGCTGGCTGAACATAGGTTCTTTCCTCTGCCTTTCCGTGCCCTCTGCAGGTGTTCAGGGTTCTCAGACTGTGGAGCATCTTCACCCCCAAGAAGTCCCTTCAGAGACAAATCCCTTGGCTTCTATAGACTTCAGTTACTTTACTTGTAATGTGAGGCAGTTGGAATAGATGACTTATGAGACTCTTTTCCAGTTTTTAGTCAATGTTCCTATGGTAGCTTTGAATTTATCATTGCTTTGAAATATGTATTAAATGCCTTGCATTTAAAAATGGGGACCTGGGACAACAATGCTTCAAGGAAAATTATACTAAAAATGGCATCTTGAATATCAATAGTAGAAATATTTGGGAGCTGATGGGTTCTCCAAATTGTTCCATATAAATGATCACTTTTCCCTGGTTACCTTCCTCTCAAAGTGCTTATTTTCCTACATATTTCTTCCCTTATATTATCTGACATTCAAGGCCCCTCTACAATCTGGTGCTATACTATTTTTAGCCTTATTTTATTTTTTCTCATCCATATACTCTACATCCTAGTCTGAATGGGATGCTTTCTGCCTGTCTGCTTCCTGTGTTCTTTGGCCTTTTTTGCTCGTGCTTATTCCTTTCTTCCTTTCTTCCCCCTTTATGTCTGCTGAATTCCTACCCATCATCCAAGTCAAATATCCTTCATGAAGTTTTCCTTGTCCTCTCCCCATCCATTAGTCAGTACCACATTTCCTTTCCCTATGACTTTCTTATATACCTCTCAAAGTCACTTATTGTGCTCTATTATATGTTATAGCTATCTCTGTGTGTGTCTTATCCCCTTTCTGAATCCATTAGCCCCACTAACAGAGTCATAATCTCACTGAAGTCTTTTATCAACCCAATACTTAAAAGAACATTCTATATAGAATCAACACTTCATAAATACTGGTGGAATGAATGTGGAGATGAATGTATTCCTCTTCTGTAATCTCTGTTTCTTTGTCTCAAAATATGCCCCAATTACCAGTTTTATCTCTTAGTTCTCTGACTTCCTCTTGAGTTCTTCAAGCTATGGTTGTAAGAGAATTTGAAGTCAGAGGACCAAGTTCTGAATCCTGGTTCTGTCACCTACTACTCCTGTGATCTTGAAGAAGTCTCTAATCTTCTATGGGTCTCGGTAAGTCAGTCATTTATTAAGCAACTGTTATGTGCCAGGCACTGTACTAAGCACTGGGAATACAAAAAAAAAGGCAAAAGACTGTTCCTTCTCTTGAGGAGCTCACAATCTAAACAATTATAGATTGTTTGTATATAGATGCGATAAATTGGAGATTATCAACAAAGAGAAGGCTCTAGTATTGAGGGGGCTGGGAATCCCACTTGTAGAAAGTGTGATTTTAATTGGGTTTTAAAGAACAAGGAAAGTGGGAGATAGAGATGAAGAGGGAGAACATTTCAAGCATAGAGCATAGCCAGGAAAATGCTGGGAGTTGGGAAATGGAGTCTTGTACAAAGAACAACTAGGAGGCACGGGTTATTAGATCACATTGGGATGAGTAAGATGTAAGAAGTTTAGGAAGATAAAATAAAAGTGACTAGAAAACCTCTTGGATCATCTCCATTTTGGTTTCCATTGTCTTGTGATCTTCCTCAGCATTATTCAAAACTCTCTCTAATGTTTGTCTTCTAAACTCTCAGTTTCTCAATTTCTATCTCAAGAGGTCAGGTGATGCTGAAGAAAGAACATCCTCTGACACAGGAAACTGGTTCATTTCCTGGTTGTGCAACTAGCTAGAAAGCATAACTTTAAGCAAGTCACTTTCCTCCTCTCTGACTGTTTTTCTATCTGCCAAATGAGGGGCATTTGGCATAAGGAATGAATGACTATCAAGGCCAAATTTGGCAGCTCTTCAATAGAGAAATTGAGAGATAAACTCTAAGGACCGTTCCATCTCTGAAATTCTGTGCTTCTAGTATTCCCCATCATTTGTTCCCCTTTATAAGAGAACTTCCAAATAATTATTTATACTCAATTTTTCACTTTCCAAAAGAATCTAAGGGATCTAGGGAGATCTAGGGAGAAAGGCAGAAGTCTATCAATCTTTGTACTGTTTTTAAGCATTGTTATGTGTGGGTGCCTTTGTAAAAAAAAATCACACTATATTACTCCATCATGAACTGTGTCTTGCAATGAAGAAAGGTGTCATTGAACAACAAAGCTGCCAAGTCTGACAAGGTATGCTGTGTTTTGCACCTATAGTTTCCCCTTCATGAAATGAAAGGATATACATTGTGTTCTGTGTTACCCAGAACCAAAATTACTCATTTCTTTGTTCTTTTCTTGGGAAGAATGGGGAAGACATGATGCAAACAACAATCCGTTGGATGTATTAATGAATTAATAAATTTGGATCAAATAAATAACCCTGGAAATGGACTTGTGCTCTGGCAACAGAAGAGACTTCCTGAGCTCTGGACTATGGGCATTATCCAATTCTATTACTAAAAGTTCATTCTTCAATAATTAAATTACTGCCTTTGTCTCTTTCTTTCCTCCTTGAATGCCATCTGGATGTGCTTGATCATGGGAGCAATGGACATTTGTGCTTTTTAAAAAATCATTGGTGGCTTATCATATAGTACTTTTTATGGGACAAGGGCATATCGTCACACAGCTGGGCTCGGTTCCGATCTGTATGTAAGCAAGAATTGCTGCTTGGAAGCTATCGTTCTTTAAATACCATCCTGCCCTCACTCACTCCTCCTGTTTCTCCATTTTACTTCCTCAGACATATCCTTGCTCAGTCTCTGCTTTCACTTCTTGGAATTCTGCAACCTGATGCTTTTCCCTTGAATTAATCTTCATTGAATGAGATGATTATCAGGTGAATATAAGAGTGCTGTGATACCTGGCACCAGAAACATCATTCAGGGTTTTGGCAATGCCCCTAAACCCAAGAGAAAGCTCTTTTTTGGATGCTTGTTGGGTTCTATTGAGGAGCTGCCAAACTTGGCCTTCATAGTCACTCATTCCCTATGCCAGAAAAAGTTGGTCTATGGATAGTGGGTATAAAAATATCTTGTGCTTTTGTTATCATTTGCAATATTTTTGGAATATTTTACAAGCCTTATTTTAATTTTTCTTCTCAACAACCTACAAATAAGATATCATTACCTCTATTTTAAAGATAAGGATAAAACCTGTGATTTTCTTAGTTTAAAAAAATGAAATTCTCTTTACCAATGGAAGTTAGCACCTCCTTTGCATCTCATAGTCTTAGAGGGCTGGGTTAAGTACTGATGGGAAGGGAAGAATACAAGCATTTATTAAGGGCTTGTATATGTCAAAAACTGTGCTAAGTGATTTACACATATTATTTCATTTTTAGAAGTTAAATGCCTTGCCTAGGATCTTGTATATGTGTCAAAGGTAGGATTTAAAAACAATATTTTCTGATTTCAAGGCTGGCTCTTCATCCACTATACTATGCTACCAATCATCTTTATTTTGTAGATAAGGGGACAGGAAAAATTAACAATGGAATAACTTGAAAAGGTTATATCATTTGTAGTGTTGGAATTGAGCACTAGAAAACAGTTCTCTTACCTTCTTATTCAAATACTCTTTCCACTACAGTATAGTAGCAATGAGATGCCTGCAAGGGAATGTGCTTCCTTTTATTCTTGGTGTATTATGGGTACATAGTATTAACTGCATACATAAATTAATATGTCACAATTATTATGTAAACATACACAGTATTTATGTATGCAAATATAATGATGGACTTTGAAGATCATTCTTCCCCTGGGAATCTGAATCATCAGAGAAAATCTTACAGTGAGACTCAGTCAACTGAGTCGTTCATTGGCTTCGAGACCTATTAGTCAATTCTCTTTTGGAAATAAGTTTGAGACCCAGAGACAGCTCTTAAGTAGGAATAGAAATTTAGATTTCATTTCAAATGATAGCAGAACTTTTGAAACAGAGATAAAGAATCTGATTATCTATATAACACCCTTTCTGGAATGACTCCTCCCATTCAGATTCATATTCTTTTGTTGGGATTTCAGAGAATAGCTGACTTCTCTCTGAGAATACTCCTCCCTCTGCCCCCCCCTTCATTCCCAGACTAACCCTGAGGGTTTCTGTCTTCTAGTATTTTTGCTCCATGATGCCCCATAAGTTTTCTCTCCATTAACCAGTGACCATTAATTAACTAATGGAAAAAGACTTTATTGGGGAGGTAGGATATAAATAATAAGTATACTCCCCCAGACACTAATGCATTTTTGGTGGAGTTGTGAAATGATCCAACCATACTGGAAAATAATTTGGAACTATGCCCAAAGGGCTATAAAACTGCATAGCTTTTGATCTAGCAGTATCTTTACTGGGTCTGTATCCCAAGGAGATCATAAAAGAGGGGAAAGAGCCCTTGTGCCAAAATGTTTGTAGCAACCCTTTTTGTACTGACAAGGAACTGGAAACTGAGTGACTGCCCATCAGTTGGGGAATGGGGAATGACTGAATAAGTTATGATGTATGAATGTAATGGAATATTATTGTTCTATAAGAAATGAGCAGAATGATTTCAGAAAAGTTCTGAGAAACTTGCATGAGCTGAGGCTAAGTGAAGTGAGTAGCACCAAGAGAACATTGTACACTGTAACAATGATCAACTGTGATGGACTTGGTTCTTTTTAACAATGCAGTGATTCAAGGCAATTCCAATAGACTTGTGATGGAAAGTGTCATTTGCACCCATACAGAGAACTATAGAGACTGGGAGTGAGTTAAAGCACAGTATTTTCGTCTTTTTTGATGTTGTTTGCTTGGTTTTTTTCCCTTTTTTCTCATGATCTGATTTTTTTTTGCACAGAATGATGAACATGGAAACATGTTTAGAAAAATCACACATGTTTAACCTACATCAGGTTGCTTGCTGTCTTGCAGAGTGGGGAGGGGGAGAAAGAGGGAGAAAATTTTGAAACACAAGGTTTTGCAAAGGTGAATATTGAAAATAATCTTTGAATGTATTTGGAAAAATAAAATACTATTAAAAAATTTCTCCAAGCTGCCAGCCCATTCTTTCTTTGCCCAAAGTCTCTGAGGATAATGGGCTCAGTAGAGAGACACACACACATATGATAAATAAGTAGCTTTTGATTCCTGCTCCTGGAAGTACCCTTTCCAAGTTCTGATGAAGCTCACTGTGGAGTTTGGCATCAGTGATAGATGGACTGGCTCTTTTGACCTGTTACTAGTCTAAACTAGGCTACTGATGGTCTGGGAAGTTACTCTTTGGGGCTGGACTATTTCCCCACTTAATTGAGCTAATCCTTTACTGCTGCTGTCCACTCCTATTTTGATGGACTTCCCTAACAATTCTGATCATCATTGGCAGTTCTGGATCTCCCCAACTTATCAAAATGCATCAGCATTCCCATCTTGGAACATTCATTTGTCTAAGATCAGGAAAGAATAAACACAAAAGAAATAGAGGCACCATGTGCTCTGGACAACAACAAAAAATGATGAAAATACTATGCTTTGATCCACATCCAATCTCTTTATTTCTCTGTCTGAATGCAGATAACACTTTCCATCACAAGTCTATTGGAATTGCCTTGAATCATTGTATTGCTGTCAGTCAGGTGAGGAGGATCCAGTCAGCTGGATCCATAGATAGCTGAAACTAGTGTTCTTTAATAGACACTACCAAATAAAGAGATTTTGAGATAAATAGGTTGTTTGCATACTCAATCTCATCTCTTCAGCATCTAAGTTATCAATTCTTCTAATATTTACATAGCATTTTAAAGTTTTCAAAGTGCTTTACATATTTTATTTTATTTTATTTTTATAACAACCTTATAAGTAACATTACAGATATTACTCTCTGATTAGGATAATTGCCAACTAGAAGACTTTTTAATATCACTTAGTATAAATGTATTTTCAGCTACTTCTGATCAGAGATCAGCTTCTCACATTTTTTTGGAGAAGTTAAATTAGAAGCATGCAGAGTATGCATGGATGCTCCAGAAATTAGTCTTCAAAGACCAGTCTTCCCTCCCTCCAACCTCCTATAATACATAAGACTTGAAGAAATACACACAGACTCTAGGTAAAGATTGAGGTCACTTTCAAGTCACAGGGAAAGTAGAAAAAAGTAGACTGAGATAGTAGATTAAATAAGTAGATATTAAAGTCCAATTTTATCCAAAGGCGGAATTATGAGGCAGGGACAACTGAATTGTAAATATGATTCATCCAAACTAAACAGGAAAGAGAGAAATATTTTAGAAATGAGGGTGAGATTTTTCTAGGGGTAATATCCAAAAGGAGACAATAAAGTCTGCAGTGTCAATGAAAATTGGCCTAAAGCCCAAGGGTAATCTTTTTATACTATGGAAAACCTTTACAAATATATGGGGGTGAAAACCAAGGAACAAAAGCCAGCTGAAGAGCAGAAGAATAATATGGCCTCGAGCCAGGAGAAACTGGTGAAGGACCCATTCCTGGAGATTAGACTAAGAAGAGGCTTCTGGAAGGGAATGAGATTCTCACCAGACCTACAAGTGATACCAATCCAAATCTGTTTTAAGCAAGACTTCTACATGTCTTTCCTTACTTCTAGGTCAGTTCAGATCATCAAAGAAATCTTCTTCATGTATACTTTCATTCATCTTCCATGTAACCCTTTTTATACTTAAATAGCTTTGTTTTTTACTTAAGTTTCTTAGTAAAATTACTCCTTTGAACCTTTAAGTCACTAGTAGTTATGTCAGAGGGAATAAATCAGTGTTTATCCACCTCTGCCTGCATAATGCAGGGGAGTTATGTGCCCCAGTGGCAAACTCTGGTAGTAGTTGAGCTACTTCTTTGTCCTTGATCCATTTTCAGAGGCTGGGGAAATTGGGAGTGCTGGATTAGATGGATAAATAAGAAGTAACCCAGGAAGAATAGAGTCAGAATTGGGGGTAGTCACTAACCTCTTCTTATATGGTACCTCTAATAGTGGTTCTCATATATGAAAGATCATTAAAACTATGATAAAGGCAAAGGGAAGGTTTAAAAACATGTGGAGGGCAAGATCCCTTTTTCTTAGTGTAGAGGGAGGAGTGAGTAAGTCTTCATGGAGAACTACTACTTAAAAGGACCTTGAAGAACTTGGTGGTCTCCAAGGTTATCAGTTTTGACAAGAATAGCTGAAGAGAAAGAGGTATGTTTGTGTCATTGCTAGAAGGCCAGAGCAAACACACAACAGAGGCAAGAAGGAGCAGAGAGATTGAGGAAAGGTGAAGTGGTAGAAATGCAAAGAATGTGAAAGGGGAGAAGGTGAAATAGAAGTGAAAAGTTAGATCAAAGGCCAACCCTGAGGTTAGATATCCGAGCCAGATATTGGGCATTAGTGAGCTTTTAAAGCCAGGCTAAGTCATTTGTACTTTTCATAGGAGCAGTTGGGAATGTGGGGGAAAGAGGATATGAAAGCTTTTTCTAAGAATGACATAGCCAAAGCTACATATTAGGAATATTACTCTGGTGATTATGTATGATTTCAAGTAGAAATAGAAAAAAATGGAGAATTGAAGACCAGTTAGGAGATAATGACAATTATCCAGATGACAGAGAATAAGTGCTTGAACCATGAAGTCAGTATAAGAGTAGGTATTCATTAGATATATAATGGAAGGGGAGTCCGCAGTATTGGGTACTTGATTAGATGTAGAAGGTAAGGCAGGAGGAAAAGTCATAAAGTCATAAATCTAGACCAGAAAGGGAACTCAAAGATCATCTCATCCAACTTCTTCATTTTACAGATGAGGAATCTGAGATGCATCAAAATTGTGATTTGCCCAAGCTCACAAAGATAATAAACAGCCAAGATAGAATTCAAATCATGGCTCACTAATTTCAGAGAAAGTGCTTTTTCCACCATAGGATACTGTTTCTTGAGGTAAAAAGTAAGGTTTTGTGAGAGGGAGATATGATTATTGTCTTCAAACACCTGAAGGGTTTTATATGTAAGAAAAATTTTCCCTGTGTAACTTCTTAAGGTTAGAAATAATGGATAGAAGTCATAGGCAATCCTATTTTAATTTAATGAAAGAACTTTTCAATTAGATGCTTGACAATGAAACAATATTCACAGAATCACAAAATCCATGAGACATAAGGGATCTAAGTGTGGAGGGAGAATATGGGGCATAGCTAAGTCAAATGCACGGAGATGTCAACTGAAGCCTTGGAAGAGAGGAATTTTCCTGACCAAAATACCTTTTCCTAGCTCCTGCTCTCTGTATGTGTTGTCTTCCCCTTTTAGAATTTAAGCTTCCTGAGGGTAAAGACTATCTTGATCTTTGTTTGTCTCTATTGCTTAGCAAAGTCCCTTGCACATAGTAAATACTTAATAAAATCTCTTTCATTTATTCAGCAATAGTGCGTAGAACAGTCTACCTAGACTCTAATGTAAAGAGGGGAGTAACATATAGGAACATTGAAAAGCTAAGGAATGACTATACTGTGAAGAGTTTTAAATGCTAACCAAAGAAATTTACATTTCATATGAAGGAGTTATTAAAATTTATTGATTAGGGGAATGATGTGATCATATTGGAACTTTAGGAAAATTATTTTGACAGTTGAGGAGGACATATTAGAAAACTGAGGTAAGGAGACCAATTAGAAGTATATTTCAATAGTCCAGGTGAGAGATGATGAGGACTAGAATTAGTATGATGGCTGTGTGTGTGGGGAAAATGACAATAATGACATGGCTTACAAGTATTGCTTTTTCTTTTCATTTTGATGCTTGGGATACCCATGTATTGTGCAAATGTAATATCACTCTGTTAGTTTCTATTTGCCAGATTACTACTTAAAAGATTGTATATCATGGCATATTAGGAGACATGAGTTCTAACCACAACTCTGCTTTAAGTTGCTATGTGACTGAACAAATAATTAAACTTCTCTGAATTTGCTTCTATTTCTAAAACTCTACATTCTAAGGTCCCTGGTTAATTTGCCATTCTGTGCTCCATTTTCTGAAGTCCTTCCAATTCTAATATTCCACACTTTTAAGTTTTAAGTCCCTTTACTTTGGTCTTTGCTGTAGCTGTACAAGACATTTCAATGAATAAAGAAGCAGTAGGTTTTCCTTTTTTCCTGATATTATCTTACATAGCCATCCAATTTTTTTTTTTGCTTTTTGCTGAGGAAATTGGGGTTAAGTGACTTGCCCAGGATCACACAGCTAGGAAGTGTTAAGTGTCCAAGGTCAGATTTGAACTCATATCCTCCTGACTTCAGAGCTGGTGCTCTATCCACTGCACCACCTAGCTGCCCCTGCCATCCCATCTTTATTCCTTTTGCAGTATATAGATTACTAAAAAAAAAAAGGCTAAAGAAAGAAGAAACCTTTGAAAGTCTCCTTAAGTAACAAAGTTACTCTGATGGAAGAATGAGTAGAGGACTCAATCTCAAAAAAAATTTTGCATGACTGTATTTTATCAATAATAATCAAAGTGGTTCAAAGAATTTTCTGAGTTGGAATATAATTTGAAGGCAATTCTGTCCAACTGAGACCTAAACAAGAAAATTTTCTATAATGTACTTGATATTCAGTCTTTGGGTCTTTATTTAACTATCTCTAGTGAAGAGATACCCACTACCTCCCAAGGTAAAATGTTCTGTTTTGGGATGGCTCTATTAGTTCAGCAAAGTGTTTCCAAGTCATAAATGGTCTCAACCTGGAAACAGTTTTTGATAATTATCACTACTAAGGAAAGGGAAAAAAACAAGTCTCCTAGGGCTAAGACAATGAAATATCTTTGAAAAGTCAAGAGTTCATATTTGTTGCCTTCTTTGTCTAAATTAAAAACACCAGAATAGATTAAGTTTACTAATCTTCCATTCACTGCTCCATACTAATCACTACCCAAGAGACTAAACAACCATTCAGCCGTCAGTTGAATAATAGACTAAATATGACCATGAAATCCAGTTGAGTGTCCTAGGTTTCACAGGAGAATCTAAAACCCTAGAAAACAGAATGATAAGATAAATAACCAATGACTGAATGCTATATGAACAAGAGTCTGCTCTTTTCTGCAAGATGGGGAGGGGACATAAATAAAGGCAGCATGGGATGATAGGAAACTTAGTTCAGCCTTTACTTGCTGTGATGATCTTGAACAAGCCATATAATATTTCTGGGTTCCTTGTAAAAATTGAGGACTTGGATTAGATGATCACTAAAGTCTTCCAAGTTCGTCATTTTGTGCTGTTATTAACCACTTGAGGTGAGATCTTTTTTTATTAAAGCTTTTTATTTTCAAAACATATGCACAGATAATTTTTCAACATTAACTCTTACAAAATCTTGTGCTCCAAATTTTCCCCTCACTCCCTTCCCTAGATAGCAAGTAATCCAAAATATGTTAAATATGTTAAAATATATGTTAAATCCAATGTATGTTTATATATTTATGCAATAATCTTATTGCAAAAAAATCCAATCAAAAAGGGAAAAAAATGAGAAAGAAAACAAAATGCAAGCAAACAACAAAAAGAGTGAAAATTCTATGTTGTGATCTACACTCAATTCCCAGTCTCCTCTCTGGGTGTAGATGGCTCTCTCAGTGATCACAAGATCATTATAACTGGATTCATCTCATTGTTGGAAAGAGCCACATCTATCAGAATTGATCTTTTTGTTGTTGCTGTGTATAATGATCTCCTGGTTCTTCTCATTTCACTCAGCATCACTTCATTTAAGTCTCTTCAGACCTCTCTGAAATCATCCTGCTGATCGTTTCATATACAACAATAATATTCCATAACATTCATATATTAGGTGAGATCTTTAATAAGTTTAGAAAAATTCTTGACAATGTTTAATTTTTCATTTGTAGATAAGAATTAGAATTACAAGCCAGTGAGGAAAATGTCTTCTTTAGCAGTTCATAGTTTAACCAGACAAATGGCATCTTTTGTGAACTAAATATGGCAAAAGCATGAAGATAGAGATAAAGGTAGAGACAGGGATAGAGTTAGAGAGACATGAAGAGACATAGGTAGAGGTTGGAATAAATAGAAAAAGAGTGACAGAGACAGAGAAAGAAACAGAAAGAGCTATAAATCAATATATATAGAGATGACAGATATTGACATAAATATGCATTTATCATATATGTATATATGTGTGCCTATATACATATATATATGCGTCAATATAATTATGATCTATAGCATGTAATATGTGTTATTGGGGAAATAGAGAAGCTTCAGTGATCAAATTTCTTTGAGTGGCTCAATAATGTAGAAAAGGTTAAAAAAAATAAATTGTCTAATTCTGCAAATAAAGGAGGAAAAAAATCATGTGAGTGAACTAAAAAAAACAAGTTTTTTAAATGAAAAAATGTAAAAGAAATAAAATGTCAAGAGCTACATATTATACACATCCATATATATAATATATATACACATATATAGACATGTGCACATATATGTATATACATATGTATATATGTGTACAAACACAATATGCATACTTCTGATATTCACTGATGCACATCTTAACTCCTGTATACTTTAGTAGACAGTCTTCAGATTTCATGAATTGTGATGACTGGGAGAAAAACTATATTGCCTCATGCTATCTCTCTAATGATGAATGATGATGAATGACTACTTAGGAGGAAGGTCCTAGGATAGTAGATGCGTCTCTGAGGTCCCAAACCATCTCTTTGCCATGATGAGGCATTGGGGAGACTTTGATGAATGCTCAAATATCTATGATTTGATGTGATATGTGGGATACATAAAACAGAAGAAAATCAAAATGAAATGAGTTGTTTCTGTAAAATCTTCCCAGCAGGCCAAAAGCCACGTAGGAGGCTGAAGGCCAGAGTTGTGGATAAACAAGGGATTAATAAAGCATCTTCTTCTCCAAGGGAAAAAATTTAAAAGACATCACTAACATCTTTCCCAGGGGGCACTTCCTCCCTTGCCCATCACCATCCTAACAGTGGCAGTATTATTTCCCTGACTTGGCAGACAAACTTTCTATATCCCAGAAACTTCATCATGGTCCAAGGTATACTTTCTCTCCCCATCTTTCCCATTATTATATTGTCCCATTTTCAGCAGTTTATAACCCTCACAGTGTCCCTGGAGTTTGCTTCATTCTCTGAAAGACATACCTCTGACTGAGCTCCACTCTTTACCCATACAACTTTACTATACCTTGACACATATAAAAATATTTTTTGTTATGGCTAGGCTGCAAATACACTTCCATCACCATCCCTCATCTCTTTGTCTTTCTATCTCTTTGACTCTCTGTATCTGTCTCTACCTGTCTTTTTTCCTGCCTCTCTATTTCTATCTCTCTTTCCCTCCTAACTTCTGTCACTCTGTCTCTGACTCTCTCTCCTCCTCACATAACCACCCCACCCAGATATCAGTATGGATAATATTTAAATTGAGTTTCTTGATCCAAACCTTGTATTTTTATATAGTGATCCTCCATAAATTCTTGAAAATATTCTTCTCATCAAGACAAACAGTCAATGGCAGATTAAATCATCTGTCTGATAAGCATTTCACATATTTGGGGGATTTTCAATAAAATATATTTGCATCATTCATTTAAATTTCCTTGAGCTCAGATTCATTTGTTTCATCTTAAGATCTGCATGTAGTACTGGGGCCTTCCACTAAAGTTGTGCTCTGGTGCCCCATTGTGGTGTGGAAGCAACACGAGGTCTTGAGGTTTCATGCCAGGCCTGGAAGGTCCTATCAAAATAGAAATATTTTGAGTTTGGCTCACCAATGACCCACCTTTTATCTGATTTTCCTTGGGCCAATTTAGCTCTGCTTAGAGGGGTTCATCATAAAACCCTGGGCCACCAACTGATGAGTCTTTTGATCATTATAATTTTGCACTACTGGAGGAGTGTTCATATAAAAGAAATTGCATATTCCTTCCAATTATTGTACCACTGGAAGTAAATTTGCTAACCTGGGATGTATCATTAAAAACTTCTCTTCCATAATCCCCCAACTCAAAATCATTAGATATGTCTATGTGAATCAAAGAGTGGCATCTAAGCTGGATATCCCTAAAAGTTGAGTGACCTCAGGGTGACTAATAGAGCAACAATATAAAGTTTTCTATTTTATTTTTCATTCCTAGTCATGAGTACATATGGAAAAAAACACAGGGATTTATTTATCTCCAGCTTAGAAATTTCCCAGAAGATTTCCTTGGGGAGAAGAATGATGGAGATGGATGGGATATAATTTCTCAATATTCCTAAACCTTTGGAGATTGAAAGTTAAGAGAACAGAGTTAGAAAGTAGGGAGAGGGGCCATTTTGACTTCTCCCAGTGGTTTCTGTGTCGGTTTCCTGGCACAAACTCCTGTTTATGTGGTGGTCACTGAAGTCAATGAATGTTCTGTGTGCAAAAGGGCTGCAAGACTGGTCTTGTGACTGAGGGCATATTGCATAAGGAAAGGTTTTTTTATATAAATGAAACTATGGGTATTCCATGAAATTGTAACCTGAGAGACAGCATGCATATTGTAGTGGAAAGAGCACTAGACTTTAGAGCCAGATTTGAATTTGATTTCCAGCTCTACCAATTACTAGCTGTATAATTCGGGCAAAAGTTGTTTAGCCTCTTAGAAACTCATTTTGCTTATCTGTACTACAGGGACACCATATTACAAAATTGTAGGGGTAGTCTCCCCTTCCCTCTTCAAAAAAGTCAAATAAATAAAGATTGTATAAATGTAAATAGAAAAGTCATTATAAAAACTTATCATGACATTCTAATGATTTAGCATTTCTATTATGAATGAGAACTCCTGGACACTGGGACTATTTTTTTTTTGCTTTTTACTGAGGTAATTGGGGTTAAGTGACTTGCCCAGGGTCACACAGCTAGGGAATGTAAATGTCTGAGACCAGATTTGAACTCAGGTCCTCCTGACTTCAAGGTTGGTGCTCTATCCACTGCACACCTAGCTTCCCCACGGGACTATTTTTGTCTTTCTTTGTACTATCCATGGAGATCACAGTGTCTAGCATATAGTATTCATTTAATAAATTGTTATCATTTGTCCTTCATTCTGGAAGAGGAATATAACATCAGGGAGGTGATGCCATGACATGAAGGGAATTGGATTTCAGTGAGGAAGGGCTGGGCAAGTCACCTGCTTCACTTTCCCCTCCAGAACCATCTGGGTCTAATGGCCAGATATAGATCAAGATCACTTGAGAAGACTCTGGGTGAAGTGGGAGACCCTGACCTTTTTAAGCTAACATCTTTAATGCATCTCAGTTTGACTGAGGCAGCACCCAGTCAGTGATTAAGGCAAGAAATCTTTTGAAGAATCTCTTTTTTCAACTTGTCCAAAGAAAATCTAACTAAATAAGTAAGTGAATGAATAAATCCAGGAGGAGAAGATCTTAGAGTTTCTGGCCAAATGATATTTATTTACATTCAATCCGAGTCAATCTTGACCAAATGAGACTTGGCCTAGGACCTATTGGTGATCAATGAAAATTAGATTTGCTTTGGTTTAATTTCTGGTCCTTAAGAAACAAATCTAGCAGTAAACTTCAAGATATCTTGGGATGGTTCAGAGGTGCAAAAGAGAAAAAAAATGCTTTTAAGAGCATCCGTTAGTAAGGGTATGATACCTTATTTAATAAATGGCTTGCTGACTGATTGACTAGAGGGTTTTTGTTTTAAAATTTTGGTAGATATTGTGGTTTTAAATATTATCTTCATTTTCCATTATTCTTTTTCATTCCAAGTATCCAACAAGTCAGCCTTTGTAACAAATACTTTTTAAAAAGAAAAAAAGCAGTCTCCAAAAACAGCTACACATCAATCAAGTTTGACAGCATATGCAATATTCCACATACGTAGTTCTCCACCTGTGCAGAGAGAGAAGTGCATCTTCTCAGCTCTGCTCTAGTGCTAGGCTTGGTCATTGTAATTACATTGTGTTAACTTTTTTGTTGTTCTTTCTATCCATATCATTGTAGTTATTGCATATGTTTCTTCCTAGTCCCACTTATTTCACTTTGTATCAGTGCAATATCCTCCTCTGAATTCTTACTATCTTAAAATCTAAAAACATTTCATCATATTCCTATACCAAGGTTATTTTCTCTTTTAAAAAATAATTTTTTACTTTTCAAAATACATGCAAAAATAGGTTTTAGTATCCATTCCTGCAAAACCTTGTGTTGCAAGTTTTTCTCCTTCACTTTCCCTCACCTCCTCTCTAGAGAGCAAATAATTCAATATAAGTTAAACATGTGCAATTCTATACATATTTCCACATTTATCATGCTGCACAAGAAAAATCAGATCAAAAAAGAAAAAATGAGAAAGGGGAAAAAAGCAAGCAAACAACAACAAAAAGACAAAAATACTAAGTTGTGATTCACATTCAGTCCTTACAGTCCTCTCTCTGGGTGCACATGGCTCTCTCTTCATCACAAGACCATTGGAATTGACCTGAATCACCTCATTATTGAAAAGATCAACTGTGATCATCACATAATCTTGTTGTTCTCTTTGTTCTTCTCACTTTACTTAGCATCAGTTCATGTAAGTCTCTTCAGTCCTTTCTGAAATCATCCTGCTGATAGTTTCTTATAGAATAATCATATTCCTAATGATGAATGTTGGAGGGGATGTGGGAGGGATGGGACACTGATGCATTGTTTGTGGAGCTGTGAACGGATACAGCCATTCTGGAGAACAATTTGGAGCTATGCTCAAAAAGTTATCAAACTGTGCATACCCTTTGACCCAGCAGCATTTCTATTGGGCTTATATCCCAAAGAAATCATAAAGGAAGGAAAAGGCCCCACATGTGCAAGAATGTTTGTGGCAGCCCTTTTTGTAGTGGCTAGAAACTGGAAATTGAATAGATGCCCTTCAATTGGAGAATGGCTGAATAAATTATGGTATATGAATATTATGGAATATTATTGTTCTGTAAGAAATGACCAGCAAGATGATTTCAGAGAGGCCTGGAGAGACTTACATGAACTGATGCTGAGTGAAATGAGCAGAACCAGGAGATCATCATACACGGCAACAACAGTACTATATGACGATCAATTCTGATGGACATGGCTCTCTTCAACAATGAAATGTTTCAAACCACCTCCAATTGTTCACTGAGGAAAGCCATATACACCCAGAGAGAGGAATGTGAAATGTGGACCACAACATAACATTCTCATACTCCTTGATTGATGTTTGCTTACATTGTGTTTCCTTTATCTGATATATCATTTGTGTAGACAAGATTTTTCTTGCACAACAATGACAAGTTTGGAAATATGTAAACATATATTCGATTTGCCAATATTTTAACATAATTAACATGTAGAGGATATCCTGCCATCTAGGGGAGGGGTGGGGAGTTGGGGAAAAATTTGTAATGGAAAGCTATGTAAGGGTTATTGTTGAAGAATTACCCACACATATGTTATGCAAATAAAATAAAAAATAAATAAATAAAAATAAAAAAATAAAAAAATAGAATAATCATATCCCATAACATTCATATACCATAATTTATTTAGTCATTCTCCAGCTGATGGACATCCACTTAGGTTCCAGTTTCTTGCCAGCTTCTACAAACATTTTTGCACATGTAGGTTCTTTTCCCTTTTTTATCATCTGTTTGGGATACAAACTTAGTAGAGATACTGTTGAATCAAAGGATATGCACAGTTTAATAGCCCTTTGAGCATAGTTCCAAACTGCTCTCCAGAATGATTGGATCATTTCATAACTCCATCAACAATGTATTAGTGTCTCAGTTTTCCCATATCTCCTCCAACATTTATCATTATTTTTCCTGTCATTTTGGCCAATCTGAGAGGTATATAGTGATACCTCACAGTGGTCTTAATTTGCATTTCTCTAATCAATAGTGATCTGGAGCATTTTTTTCATATGACTAAAAGGAGTTTTAATTTCTTTGTCTGAAAATTATTAGTTCATATCCTTTGACCATTTATCAATTGGAGAATGGCTTGTATTCTTATAAATTTGAGTCAATTCTCTAAATATTTTAGAAATGAGGCCTTTATCAGCATCCTTGGATATAAAAAAAATTTCCCCAGTTTTCTTCTAATCTTGGCTGAATTAATTTTATTTGTACAAAACCTTTTTAATTTAATATAATCAAAATGACCATTTTGCATTCCATAATGTTCTCTAATTCTTCTTTGGCCATAAATTCCTTCCTTCTCCATAGGTCTGAGAAGTAGACAATTCTTTGTTCTTCTAATTTCCTTATACTATTGCCCTTTATGTCAAAATCAAGAATCCATTTCGACCTTATTTTGGGATAGGGTGTTAAGTGTTAGTCAATGCCTAGTTCCTGCCATACTATTTTTCAATTTTTCCAGCAATTGTTATCAAATGGTGAGTTCTTATTCCAGAAGCTGTAGTCTTTGAATTTATCAAATACTGGGTTAATATAATCATTGATTATTGTGTATTGTGAACCTAACCTATTCCACTTATCAGCTACTCTATTTCCTAATCAGTACTAAAGGTTTTGATGACTGCCTCTTTATAATATAGTTTTAAGTCTGGTACAACTAAGCCCCCTTCATTTGCATTTTTTCATTAATTCCCTTGAAATTCTTGATCTTTTGTTCTTACAGATGAAGTTAGTTGTTATTTTATCTAGCTCTATAAAGTAAATTCTTAGCAGTTTGATTGGTGTGGCAGTGGATAAGTAGATTAATTTAGGTTGAATTGTCATTTTTATTATGTTAGCTCATGGCCTATCCATGAGCACTTGATATTCTTACAATTGTTTAGATATAACTTTATTTATGTGGAAAGTGTTTTGTAATTGTGTTCACATAGTTTCTGACTTTGCCTTGGCAGATAGACTTCCAAATAATTGGTATTATCTATAGTTGTTTTATTTTATTTTATTTGCTTTTTGCTGAGGCAATTGAGGTTAAATGACTTGCCCAGTGTCACACAACCTTAGCTGTTTTAAATGAAATTTCTCTTTCAATTTCTTGCTGCTGGACAAGGTTGTTTTCTTAATATAATTCCAGTTATTTTTTCGAAACCCCTTAGACCAATTTGTAACTTCAGATATAACCTATCAAAATGCCTGACTTCCTGAACACTATTTCCATCTTTTCCTATCTTTGCTAGTTTGCTAGATATAAGGTAAAACATCAGAATTGTTTTAATTTAAAATTTCCAAATTATTAGCCATTTAAAACAATCTTTTCTATCATAGTTAATAATTTGAATATTTTTTTGAGAAATAGAATGATTTTAGTTGACCCTAAATTTTTAAAGGTTTTTCTAGTGGGATGCAAACTCTGCCAAATCCTACCAATATGAAATGACTTTGAATATGGGTCTACTGCTGGTGATGATCTGCTGGGTGAAGACTGACCTTGCTAGGTTCAGAGATGCTCATCACCTGACTAGTCATGAGGTTATGTATTTTTCAGCTACAGAAATCCTTGTGAACCACATATTAAATTACTGTGTACATGTATGCATGTGTGTATGTGTGTGTGTGGGGGGGTATTATGTTAAAAGTTGCCCTGATGGGAGGAACAGCAAAAAGGGATGACAGGACAAGATCTATGAAACAATAATATAGAAAATGTCTGTAAGGAGTAATTCAAACTTAGTGCTTTAGAAACTATAATTCCATGAAGAACATAAAAAAATTAAAGAAGGAATAAATGATTAGGAGGAGGAAGAAAGGAAGGAAGGAAAGAAGGAAGGAAGGAAGGGAAGGGAAGAAGAGAAGGAAGGAAGGAAAGAAGAGAGGAAGGAAGGAAGGAAGGAAAAAAGAAAGGAAGAAAGAAAGGGAAGAAGGAAACAATTATCAAGAAACTATTTCTTGCTGTGTGACCCTGAGTAAGTCACTTAACCCCAATTGCCTCAGCAAAAAAAAAAAAAAAAAAAAAAAAAAAAAAAAAAAAAAAATTCTTGTGCTAGGCACTGACTTAAATGCTTTACAAATATTATCTCATCTGATCCTTCCAACAATCCTGGGAAGTAAATAGTATTATTCCCTTCATTTTACAGTTTAGAAAATTGAGCCTGAGAGAAGTTATAGATAAACAAATACCATGAATCAATGAATAAAAATTTATAATAGAAAAGGAAGAGAACAAAGAGAGGCAACAAAGTTAAGATATTATTTAGAAAATGGTACAGAAAACAAGGGTTAGGGGAGAAAACAAAATAAGCTAGTGAGGAGGGAACATTTGAATTAACTCTATGTATAATTACTTATAACTATTGCATATCACTTTATATGTCCTAGTATTTATAGAGCCTTCTCAGTTTTGAAAAGAATTTTTTAAAATTTTATTTCATTTTAAATTCACAACAATTTTGGGAGGTAAGTACTTTCATTATTCCAGTATTACAAATGAGGAAACTGAGGTTGAGAAGTTCAGTGACTTTCCCAGGGTCATACAGCTAAGAAGATTCTGAGGTAGAATTTGAGCATAAGTCTTCTGATTCCAGGTCCAACTTTGTATCTATTGTACCCCCTAGCTATCTCTTACTTAACTAATAGCAGGAAAAGTAGAAAAAGAATTAAATGATCAATGTTTCAATGTGGCTTCCAAGGAAGCAAGAATAGATATCTCTAGAATCTTTTTCCTCTACCCATCTCCAAGGAAGACTGATTCCTGCCAGGAAGCGTCAGAGGGATTGGAGTCAGTGGCCACTATATTCTCCTAAGACAGAGGGAGTACCGGTTATATTTATATATCTCGGTTCCCTTAAATATTGTTAACCTAAAGGAAGTAACTTTAAGGTTCAAACTAAACTGATTGCTTGTCATTAATAGGGAAAGGAAATTCTCAAGTTTTGTTTCCAAGGCTTGACTCTTGCCACCAAATACCAGTTCTACAATGAGTGTATAAAGAGAATAGTGAAGAAATACATCTATCCAAGTCAATAGCTTAACAAAAATCAGAAAAGCATACAATGTGAATATATACTAGACAATATATTGCCTCTCATTGGGAATGAGACATCCCAGATCAACTAAGAGAAAGATTTTCAGATTTCACGCAAGAAGAAAGTTCCCTGAAGTCTCTAATATAGTAAGTTGAGTATAACAATATAATAGAGACTGCCAATTTCTCTCATGTCATCTTCTTTCCAGAGTCTTACTATTCCTTCAGAAACCTGAAAAAAAGTTAGCAACATGGATTTGAAGAGACCAGATCTTTCTTCTATTCACCATTGTCAATTCTGCCATACCCTTCCCACAGGGATAGGATATTGATCTCTACCAATGAAAAGAGAGTCTCAATGGGCTTCAGTACTTGGGTTATGTTCATAAAAGAAAATATCTGCCCTTGTAGAGAGAATAGCCATCCTAAAGAAATCAACATATTGGATGATGAGTTCTCTGCCTATGAGTTGTAAGTCTAAACACATCTACTTTGTTTCTACTTGAGATGATTATTCCTGACTCATTGAGAAGTCTTCAACTAGTATATTTAAAAAAAAAAAAAGCTTCTTTGGGTGTACCAAGGATAGAGATCTTGTGTCCAAGGTTAAGTGATTGTTTCAATTGAATAAGGTACTCAGGGGAATCTACATTTCAAGGTTTCTTGGCACAGAAACTTTTGTTGATCTGGTAAACTCTATGAGTCCCTTCTTAAAATAATGTTTTTAAATGCAAGAAAGTAAACACATAGGGTTACAAAGGTAACCAATTATATTGAAATATAGTTACATTTAAATTCACAGACATAGGTTAAGAACCTCTGCTCTACTCTGACTGGACCACTTCTCAGAGGTACTCGATGAATTCTAGGGGAAGGGGAAGGCAACTGTTTACCTCTCTCTTACCACATTGAACAACCCATACTTAAGATTTTAGCAGAGCATTCTCAGTCATAGATCATGGGTCCTATCTCCCACTATAGCAACTTCTTGGACTGATATTCTCATAGATATTGCTAAAGAGTCTCATCAATGATACCCCAAAGTTGGGGTGAGGAGATTCACAGTAAAGTTATACTTATTTATGAACCTGCACCTTTGATAGATGGATAGGGAGATAGACAAAACATTAATTATGTACATTGGGGATACAGATATAAGAGAGCAAGATATTCCTTTTCCTCATGGAACTATATCTAATGGGGGGAAGAGATAAAAGGACCTAGGTAAAACTATATACATCCTTGACTAGAGTATACCTAGGCATGATTAATAATGCTAAAGTAATACTGAAATCTGGACGTAACTTAGCCAGTAAATGGAAAGGGAAAGGAAATGGGGAATTTCTTTTTTTCCCCATTTGTTTAAATTTATGGAATAAAACAAGGACTTTCCTAACATAGTATAATAAAAAGATGATTGCACATGAAACTGCAAATCTATTACAATTTGCTAAACAACTGGAACTGGAACACAATATAGCAAGTCATTACCAGAATCTAAATGGATAGACCAATGAACTATAAAGAGTCAGAGGCAGGAAATGGTATTGAAGACAATAGCAAGATAAAAACCAAGAAGACAAAACAAACAAATGAAAAAGAATCCCAGAAATTAGAAATCTAATGATCTAGATAGGCCCTTTTGGAGAATTTAGTCCAACTGCTATAGGAAAGTTAAATGATTTGTCCAAGGTAACATATTCAGGAAATGGAAGAAACGGTATTTCAACTCTAATCTTGAGATTCTAAAGCCACTGTTCATAATGTGATCTGAGGATGAATAGAAAGAAACAAGACGCCAGTTTCAGACTGACAGACATATGTGCTTTTTAGACAAAGGGGTTGGACTAGATAATATACAAGAATTGGTCACAATTTAAGACTCCCGATCATAGGGGGCGGAGCCAAGATGGCGGAGTGAAAAGGTGACTTTCTGCCTCTCCTCCGATCTTCTCTCAAATCAACAATAAAATAAGCCTCCGAACTGATCTTCAAGTCAACGAACTCAGAAATATTTGGGCACAGCTCTCTGGATAACTTCATATCAGGTTAGTCGGACTCGGACAGAGAGATAAATAGACTACAACTGTGCAGGCCGGAAGTGAGGGTGGGACTCAGCTCGGCTCATCGTGGAAGAAATTCCAAACTCCAAACTCCAAATTCCAAACACCTGGAGTTTATCTGAGGCACTCGGGACACTCTGCCCTGATTGGGGACAGGTGTTCTGGCAGACTTGCCTTGTTTAAGGAGTAATTCGGATTTAATCCTAGCCCCCACCGGCCCAGCACCTTAAGTCAACTCGCCGAAGTGCCCCAGGGCAAAGCTTTTTGCAGCCGTCGCTTTTTTTTCCCTACCTTAAAGAGATATCCACACTGTCTAAAAAAAAAAAAAAATATGATGAAGAAGCAAAAGAGAGCTCTCACCATAGACAGCTTTTATCAAGGCAAAGAAACGACCGCAGAGCCAGAGGTTCCTTTAGACAAAAATCCAGAGAACATCAGCCAGGACCATCACTGGTCCCCTTTTCAAAAGGCCTTTCTGGAAGACTGCATAAAGAACCTCAAAAGAGAGCTGGAGGATAAATGGGAAAATAAACTGAAATCAGTGGAAGAAGGATATGATGCCCTGCGAAAGAGATATGAAAAAGACACCAATTTATTAAAAAATAAAATTAGTGAAGTGGAAAAAGAGTGCAAGGAACAAATTGGCCAGTTACAAAAGGAGCTTAAAAAGGTAACTGAAGAAAACAACACTTTAAAAATAAGAATCGAACAAATGCAAGTGAATGACTCACTAAGACTTGAAGAATCAGTCAAACAAAAACAAAAAAATGAAAAATTAGAAGAAAATATGAAATATCTCCTAGGAAAAACAACTGACTTGGAAAATAGATCTAGGAGAGACAATCTAAGGATTATTGGACTTCCTGAAAGCCATGATGAAAAAAAGAATCTAAACACTATCTTCCAGGAAATCCTGAAAGAAAACTGCCCTGAGATTGTAGAATCAAAGGGCAAAATCAACATCGAAAGAATTCACCGATCACCTCCTGAAAGAGACCCCAAAATTAAGACCCCAAGGAATATCGTGGCTAAATTTCAGGACTATAGCACCAAGGAACAGATTCTGCTGGCAGCTAGAAAGAAACAATTCAAATACCGAGGTTCAATAATTAGAATCACACAGGATTTGTCAGCTTCCACACTGAAGGATCGAAGGGCCTGGAACCAGATATTCCGAAGGGCAAAGGAACTTGGATTACAGCCAAGAATAACCTATCCAGCTAGAATGAGCATTATCCTCCAGGGAAGAAGATGGTCATTCAATGATATAGGTGAATTTCACCTATTTCTAATGAAAAGACCAGATCTGAACAAAAAATTCGACACCCAAACACAGAACTCAAGAGATGCATAAAAAGGTAAAAAGGAAAGGTCTCTTGAGAACTTTATTGCTACTAGGGAGATACTCAAAGTTTGGGGGTATAATTAACTAGATATTACTTTGATAATATGTAAAAGAGAACTAGAGGGGAAAATGTTGTCATACTGGGGAAAAGAGGGAAAAAGTGGTAAAATAAGATCTAAAAAAAAAAGGAGGTAAAAACAAGGTTAAAATCACTTGAAGAGGCAAAGAAAACCTAATATAATTGAGAGAAAGAGGGGAGGGAGATGAGCACTGTGTAAATTTTACTCTCATCAGGTTGGGCTCTAAAAGTGTATATCAGACATTTGAT
Organism: Myrmecobius fasciatus; assembly: GCA_023553655.1. Taxonomy (NCBI): domain Eukaryota; kingdom Metazoa; phylum Chordata; class Mammalia; order Dasyuromorphia; family Myrmecobiidae; genus Myrmecobius; species Myrmecobius fasciatus. The sequence goes on from JAJPUD010004532.1 coordinate 117,983, forward strand.
TTCACATAGAAACTTGTCTGTTGCTAGAGGGAAGTGGGAGGAAAAGGAGGAAAAGTAAGGGACAAACTAATAGAAGGGAAAATAGAAGAATCAGGGGAAAGGAATAAAAACAGGGGGAGGGGATCTAAAGGGTGAAGTATTGTTTGGGGGAGGGGGTCATCAAAAGCAAAGTACTGAGGAGGGGGGAAGGGAAAAAGGGGAAAGGAAAGGGGAGTATTGTTTGGGGGAGGGGTCATCAAAAGCAAAGTACTGAGGAGGGAGGAAGGGAGAAAGGGGAAAGGAAAGGGGAAAACATAACGAGGGTAAATAAGATGGCAGGAAATAAAGAATTAGTTATTCTAACTGTGAATGTGAATGGGATGAACTCTCCCATAAAGCGGAAGCGGATAGCAGACTGGATTAAAAACCAGAATCCCACAATATGTTGTCTACAAGAAACACATTTAAAACATAGTGACACATATAGAATGAAGGTAAACGGCTGGAGCAGAAAATATTATGCTTCAGGTGAACAAAAAAAAGCAGGGGTAGTAATCCTTATCTCAGATCAAGTAAAAGCCAAGATAGATCTAATCAAAAGAGATAAGGAAGGAAACTATATTCTATTAAAGGGTACCATAGATAATGTAGCAATATCTATATTAAATATATATGCACCAAGTGCAATAGCACACAAATTCCTAGGGGAGAAATTAAGAGAGATGCAAGAAGAAATAGACAGCCAAACGATACTAGTGGGGGATCTCAACCTTGCTCTCTCAGAATTAGATAAATCAAACTACAAAATAAACAAGAAAGAAACTAGGGAGATAAACCAATTGTTAGAAAAGTTAGGTATGATAGATCTATGGAGAAAGTTGAATGGAGACAGTAGAGAGTTTACTTTTTTCTCAGCAGTCCATGGAACATATACAAAAATTGACCATATATTAGGGCATAAAAACCTTAAAATCAAATGCAGAAAGGCAGAAATAGTAAATGCATCCTTTTCAGATCATGATGCAATAAAAATCACATGCAATATAAGTCCAGGACAAAATAAACCAAAAGGTAATTGGAAATTAAATAATCTAATCCTGAAGAATGAATGGGTGAAAGAGCAAATCATAGACACAATCAATAATTTCATCCAGGAGAATGACAATAAGGAGACAACATACCAAAATTTGTGGGATACGGCCAAAGCTGTTATAAGGGGTAATTTTATATCTCTAGATGCTTACTTGCATAAAATAGAGAAAGAAAAGATCAATGAATTGGGCTTATTATTAAAAAAACTAGAAAAAGAACAAATTAAAAACCCTCAATTAAATACCAAATTGGAAATTCTAAAAGTAAAAGGAGAAATTAATAAAATCGAAAACAAGAAAACTATTGAGTTAATAAATAAAACTAAGAGTTGGTTCTATGAAAAAACCAACAAAATAGATAAGCCTTTAGTTAATTTGATAAGAAAAAGGAGAGAGGAAAATCAAATTGTTAGTCTCAAGAATGATAAGGGAGAACTTTCCTCCAATGAAGAGGAAATTAGAGCAATAATTAGGAGTTATTTTGCCCAACTTTATGCCAGTAAGTTTGATAATCTAAATGAAATGGAGGAATATCTACAAAAATATAGATTGCCCAGGTTAACAGAAGAGGATATAAATTATTTAAATAGCCCCATATCAGAAAAAGAAATAGAACAAGCCATTAACCAACTCCCAAAGAAAAAATCTCCAGGGCCAGATGGATTTACATGTGAATTCTACCAAACATTCAAAGAACAATTGATTCCAATACTACACAAACTATTTGAGAAAATAGGGACAGAAGGTATACTGCCAGAATCCTTCTATGAGACCGATATGGTGCTGATAGCTAAACCTGGTAGGGTAAAAACTGAGAAAGAAAACTATAGACCAATTTCCCTAATGAATATTGATGCAAAAATTTTAAATAAGATATTAGCAATGAGATTACAGAAAGTCATCCCCAGGATAGTACACTATGACCAAGTAGGATTTATACCAGGGATGCAGGGCTGGTTCAATATTAGGAAAACTATCAGCATAATTAATTATATTAATAACCAAATTAACAAAAACCATATGATTATCTCAATAGATGCAGAAAAAGCATTTGATAAAATCCAACACCCTTTCCTATTAAAAACACTAGAGAGTATAGGAATAAATGGGCTTTTCCTTAAAATGATCAGCAGCATCTATTTAAAACCATCAGCAAGCATCATATGTAATGGAGACAAACTAAAACCATTCCCCATAAGATCAGGAGTGAAACAAGGCTGCCCACTGTCACCATTACTATT
>JAJPUD010004532.1:126211-184776 GCA_023553655.1 Myrmecobius fasciatus
AAAAAAAAAAAAAAAAAAAAAAAAAAAAACAATTTAAGACTCCCCAAGACACAGGGATGTTCTGCCTATTACCCACATGCCCAAATGCCTATTAGCTGGGCAACCCATACTTATACTTCTTCCATTTGCTTCCATAGAATTTATGGGTCAATAGATGGATGATATTGAGTACCACATAAAGTCAGAACTTGAATTAGGAAAAAGGAAAAGGAAAAGGTACACTTCCATTTCTTCATCCCTAACCAGTTTACAATTTTGAACACTTCACTTGGCAAATTGAGGCTTCATGAATGAAAGAAGAAAAAAAGAATAACATTAGAGGAAAAGTGGAGGTGGGGAAGGGGAGATAGAGTACAACAACAAAAAACAACAAGTGGAATACAATTTTAAAAAGCAACTAGATGGCACAGTGGATAAAATACAGACCCTGAAATCAAGAAGACCTGAGTTAAAATACAGTCTTCCTTAGACACTTAGTAGTTGTGTGAGTTTGTACAAATACCTCTATCTCTGTCTGCCTCAGTTTCTTCAAAATTAGAATAGAGATAATAATCACACCTACTTTCTAAGATAGAATTTGGTAATATTTATAAAGTACTTAGCACAGGGCTTGTCATATAGTAGGTGACAAATAAGATCAGAAATCATTGTTGAACATCCAGAAAAAGAACTATGGAATTTGAGTGCAGATTGAAGCATGCTATTTTCACTTTTTAAAATTTGTTTTTTGTTTTTTTTTTCATGGTTTTTCTCTTTTGTTCTGCTCCTTCTTTCACAACACAATGCATATGGAAATATGTTTAACATGATTGCATATGTATAGCCTGTATGGAATTGCTTGCTATTTTGGGAAGGGGGTAGGGAAGGGAGAGAGGGAGAAAAATTTAGAATTCCAAACTTACTAAAAATAAACGTTGAAAACTATCTTTGCATATAATTGGGGGGGAAATATTGTTACAAAATACTTTGTAGGAGACACAATATTTATTGACCTTCCAAAACTGTCAGCATTGCCCAGCCTTTAAGTGTATTATGTCCCTAAAACCTTAAGCGACTTAGAGTAAATCTGAAGCATAAGGTCATATTATACTGGGGGACATGAGTGTAGGGAGGTTCTCCAGAGTCACATGACTAGGTCAGACATAGATTTTCCATGGTGTTCTTTTTCTCCTTCCTCACACCACAATCAATCTTTCAATTGCATCATGAAGGGTACTTTTAGTAACATAGAACAGAAGTGTAGGCTCACCCTTGAGCCACCCTCAGAGAGTGAGAGAGGCTGGTATCTTTTTTAGTGTCATTCTTAATCATCACTACTTTCTTGTTCTCACAGTTCAGTTGCCATGCTTTTCTAAGGCTGGTGACAATCATAGTGAAAGAGGTCCATTCAGTTCTGCAGCAGGACAATGTGATTAAGATCTCTTCTAGTAGGGGCAGCTAGGTGGCGCAGTGGATAGAGCACCAGCCCTGAAGTCAGGAGGACCTGAGTTCAAATTTGGTCTCAGACACGGAACAGCTGTGTGACCTTGGGCAAGTCACTTAACCCCAATTGCCTCAGCAAAAAAAAAAAAAAAAAAAAAAAAGATCTCTTCTAGTGGAACCCCCACTCTGAGACTTTCCCAAATACATTAATTGAGCCCCTCCATTTTAGCTTTGATCTAACTCCTATTTGGGGATTCCTCATTCACTCAATGATCATGTTGGACTTGTATTAAAATAGCTTGGGGATAATTAGAAAATAAGTGTTATAAATTCATGTTTCTTTAGTACTTATCTTTCCTTTGTTCTCATGTGCAAGGATTAGTGAAGCACTCAAGTTTCTAATATTCAGAAATTTGTGAATAGAGTATTCCATTATAGAATTAGCAAGGTATTTATATGTGTCCATAGCTTGTGGGTTGTGAAGAGGAGACATACAGGTGGAGAATGGCATGCAATATAGCAATAGTTGTGGGTTTCCTTATTCATGTTGGGTAGAAATATGGGTCATACTTACCCACTGTATGCCTACTTGAAGCTAAAAAGCAATTATGCATTTCATGTCATTGAAATATGTTTACCATTTACTTAGTGTCTACTTCCTTGAAGAATAAGCAAAAAGGACCCTTACTTTTTCTGTCCCTTTTCTCTCTTCCATGTGTTTCTCCCAAGAGAAAGAGTGGATAAGGCTAAGGAGCTATTTCATTCTCTTCACTAGTATTAGTTCCATTGATTCTCTGTGAAGTTCCAAATTGTTCCCAGCTTAAGATTCTTGCCAAAAGTTACTGATTATACTAAATAATTAAATGAGGATTTTAATAAATGACTAGCTTATGGGAAAGTGCTGAAGACATCATGGCTTATTTTCCCAAGAATTGGATTTAACCCATGCTGTTCTTTAAGGGAGCAATGTGATCCAAAATAATTTATTTCAAAATTAAGAAATGAAAATGGAACACAACAGACATTTATTAAGCACTTGCTTTTTTAAGAGCACTGTGATAGATACTGAAAAAGTTTATATAAAACATACTCCCTGCTCTCATGGGAGCCATGATTTAGCAAGCATGTAAAAAACAAGCCCATAACTAGATAAAGAAGGCAACAATTTTGTTTCTGAAAGGGCCACAGAACAATCTACTTACTCTGCTTTTCTAGTGTTGTTAAATGTAGTTCCCAAGGTGATGTAAGCAGATTGAGATGGAGTCCAAAGTACATATGGGAGTTGAGAGATAAATCTAAGTTCAAGAAACAATTGACTGGGACAGAAATGAAACATATAAAAATGACAGATTTAATCTAACCCAGGATAATTCTGATCTCCAGATGGTTGTTTTTGATGCTAACCTTGTTTACTTTTTAAGTTAATTTCAATGGAAATTTATTATTTCATGTCTTGAATCCTCATGTTCTGCTGTGCACATGGAGATTTTTTTTCTATTTTGTATTTGTTTCAAATCAATTAATTAAAAATTAAACTTATTTCAGGATTTTGATGACCCCACAATCTCTCCATATTAATGCATATCACAACCTATCCATGCTTTCTCATTCTTTGTCATTCTTATCCATGTGTTTCCAAAGAGAATGTACCTAATGCACTTAAAGTCAAAGTTCTTTTGGATATATCATGAACACTAAGTTAGCAGCTTATCTGTCCATCTCTTCTCCTTCACTCTTGCTATATGACAGGGCTACTTCCTTTTGTGATAATACAACACTGATATTATCTTTTATGCTATTTTGTGTGTGCAGGTTATTATTGGATTATGCTGCAGTCTGCTTAAACAATTGCAGGAAAAAAGCTTCCAATAATTATGGCACTTCTTAATGATGATGGCCCTAAGCTTATCTTTCAGGGCAATTAGATTGCATAGTGAATAGAGTATCAGGCCTGGAATCAAGAAAATTCATCTTTCAGGGTTTAAATCCAGTCTCAGGATAGCTGTGTGATCCTGGGTGAGTCACTTAATTCTGCTTGTCTGAGTTTCCTCATCTACAAAATTAACTGGAGAAGGAAATAGCAACCACTTCAGTAACTTTGTCATAAAAATTCCAAATGGAGTCATGAAGTTAGACATAACTAAAAAATGGACTGAACAGCAACAACTTTATTAGGACCGCTGTAGTGGGGGATCTAAATGAAAGATATAGAACTTAGAAGCATCTTTTAATTTGTTTTTTTTCTTCCAAACTCATAGATTTAAAGCCAGAAGAGACCCTGGAGGTTATTTAGTACAAGCCTTCTCCCTTTATAGATAAGAAAACTAAGACATAGAGGTCACTTGTCCAATGTCACACAGGTAGACAGAAAGTAACAAAATTTGGGTCTGAGCCCATTTTCTCCTGCACTACTCCACCATACCCACAGGACTGTCATCATTGGGAAATCTCATCACCCTACAAGATCAAATCAGCCATGGTACTTTCTTTTCATCAGTACTATCTACTCTTCTGATTGGAGGGAGAAGCCTGTAAACTCCAAAACTATCATTTAAGGGGGAGACCCAGAAAATCCATCTCCTCATTTCTGACCTTCCTGTACTCCTTTCGGATTTCTTTGACTTCTCCATCATGTCCCTGTGAGTACCTTTCCATTCGCCAGTCTCCTCCTGCTTCAGCTTTAATTGGTGTGCTATCTTCCCTGATTAGATTTTAATCTCCTTGAGGGCAGAAATTTCCTTTTTTCATATTTGTATCCCTAGAACTTAGCACAATGTCTGGAAGGTATTTAAAATGTTTATCAATATGACCTACAATGTTCTCTGACTCTCAAGCTAGGCTACAACCACTATACCCCATTTCCTCCCTCAATTAAAATAAAATTTTATTTCATTTTGTTTTATTTTAAGAAAGTGCAGGTTGGAGCAATATTGTGAGATGATTAACTATGAATGACTCAGCTCTTCTCAACAACACAATGATCCAAGACAAGTACCAAGGACTCATAAAGGAAAATGCTATCCACATCCAAATAAAGAACTTAAGGATTCTGAATGCAGATGGAAGCATGCTTTTTTATTTACTTTATTTGTGGTGTGTGTTTTTTTCCTTTTGGTCTGTTTTTTCTTTCATAATGGTGACAAATATGGAAATACATTTTGCCTGATTGCATGTGCCTAATCTGTATCAATTTGCCTACCACTTTAAGAAGAGGGGAGGGGAGAGAGGAAGAGGAAAAATTTGGAACTCAAAACTTGTAAAAATGAATACTAAAATTGTCCACATGTAATTGGAAAAAAATGAAATACTTTTAAAAAGAAAAAAACAACTCTAATATAAAGATATGTTTGACATGATAGTATATCACATTTCCTACTGTTTTAGGAAGAGAGGAAGAGAGAAAAGTAGAGAAAAAATTTGGAATTCCAAATCTTGTTTAAAAATGAATAATAAAAATGGTCTTGACATGTATGGGGGGAAATAAAATACTATTTTTTAAAGAGAAAGTACAGATTTGTTTGGATTTCCAAAATTGGAACAAACACCCAAAAAGAGGATTAAAAGGTACATAGCTCCTGCTGTCGAGGAATGATGAATAATGTATTTTGTTTTCCTGGCGGAATTTGTTCTTGATATGTCAGAGCTGGGCTATTTGTGTTTGTTGATTGGTTTATAAATGAATCAAAAAAGAAGGGGGTGAGTGAAGACGTACATTGAGACCTCTTTGTCAGTCCTCACCCCTGGTCCCCTTGCCTTACTATAGACCCCGTACAAGAGTCAGTACAGGACAAATCCACCTCTCACCTCAATACAGACTTTAGGACATTAGAAGAAAGACTTGCCAGACTAATGAAATGCAGTACCCAGCCACCTAAGTTAATCGTCAATGCCAGGAACATTCAGACCCACTAAATCCTCAGAGACCTCTAGAGCAAAATGACAAAAACAAAAGACCCTAGAGAAATCAATAACAAGCGATAAGAAGACAACAGACCTTTCATCTGAGTGAAAATTCAGGGTTCTGGAAAAATCAGTTCATTAAAGAATCAGCTCTAAACTCTGGATGACAGAAGAAACAAAGATAAAGTTGTCAAAGGCTTACAGTACTTTGGCTCCCAAGAAATTCAACTTCCTCACTCACTTTTTCACCGGGCAAGTCTCCATCTGGAGAAGGCTCCATTAGGCTCTGTCTGAAACCATTTCCTAGAGTTGTTCTAAGAACTGTGACTATTCATAGATAAAGTTCTAGGGATAAGGAGAAACTCTCGGGTCCTAAAAGAACAAACTGTGAGTGACAGCAATTCAGTGAAGGTATCTTTCTGTTATGTTTTCAATACCCAATTTCAGAAGCAACCTAGTAGGTTGAAGAAATGCAATCTCTGTCTGAAAATAGATTTGGGAAAATCAGTCTTGGGAGGTTGCCTGGTGTGTGTGTTTGTGTGTGTGTGGGGGGGGGGTAACAGATTTCTATGGAAGTAGAAAACAATATTAGTTGACACTTAGGCAGAAAAATATAGTAACTGAACCTCCAGGTAGAAAGAAATGTAGCTTTGCTCCTAACTAGCTACATGACTTTGACCAAGTGGTTCAATTTCTCTTTTGGACTCAGTTTCTTTATTTGCAAAATGAACATGGTAAAACACTATCTTTTTAAGACCCTTTCTAGCCCCCAAATTATACAGACCTGTAATTTGGTAAGCAAGGAAAGCAATGCTCACTTGTCTATAAAGTACAAAAGAAATTAATCAAAACTTTTAAGAAAAGTATTTTAATGATGGAAACCCTGGCAATGTCTTAAAATCTCTTAGAATTGTGGTCTTCTGGTGACACTACTTTGACTCATAGCTACTTTAACTAAGCTTAGATAATGTCCACATGTTGGCATAATTTGAATAAGAAATTTTAAAAATACCAAATACATACAAATGACCACAAAAGGCCTGCTCTGTGTTCAGGCTAGATCCTCAATTTTCTCCTTTACTTGCTAAAGAAAATCTACTTTAGTTTACTTCCCCCACCCCAATTAAGTCACCACTTCCTGTATTGTCCTTCACTTCCACAAGAAATAAACAATTTAATTCATTTCAACAAATATTTTAAGGGCTATTGGGTACAGAAAACCGTTACCTCCATGCCCCCATTCCATTGAGACTACAGACAATAAATAATTTTGGGTTTTCAGTTTCTAGAGTAGAGTCAGAGAGGTTTATTTGCATTTCAGAGATACTCCTAGCCAACAGTTTCTGTATTAGATATCAACTTGTCAATGCAGGGTGTTCACTTTGGTCACGTCCTTATTATACCTTAACTACTATTCTGAACATGGGCTTCCACATTCAAAACACTTCTGAAGTCAATCTGGTGAAAAGAGCATTAGGTTTGGGGTCAATTCATGCACATTCCAGTCCCCACATAACCCCAGCTCCTTCTCTTTCTCCAATTTTATTTACGCTATTAGTTTTGCAATTTGTAAAATGTAGATCTCAATCCATGCCCAGAGAAGATGAGTAGGTTCAACAAGACTAAGGGAGAAATTAGAAAATGAAAATGAGGAAAATTATGATGATGATTGATTGAGGAGGAGGATGATACAGAATTAATTAGGAGAATGAAAAAGAAAAGGGAATGTGAAAATCAGGAAAAGAATACATGCATATATCTTTGGTAAGGCTCAAAAATCAGGATTGAATGAAGTAAAAAATATGGAAGGGTTTTTAATATGAAATCATCTTGGAGAAGTAGAGTTAATAATGATCTATTTCTTTCATATGATCCTTTCTACAATGCAAAATACTTTGAAATATATCATCTCATTTTATCCTAATTTTAGGAGGGAGGAAAGGTTGCTATTATTATCAACCTCATTTCAGAAATGAGGAAAATGGAACACAAAGAGGTTAAAATGGCTTACTGCTTGTAAATGGCAGAACCAAGACAATAAATAGCAAAACCCATCTTTTATGACTCTAAATTCAGCACTACCATCACTGCACACAAAGTCAGACACTATATCAGATACAATAGAATCATAAACCTTTCAACACTTAGCATAATTCCTGGCACATAGTAGGTTATTAATGAATATTGACTGACCCTATTTTGGTCTTTCAAATGCATCATGGTATGGTGGAAAGAGTGACTGGTTTGGGAGTAGGAGGATCTCAATTTAATTCTTGGTTCTTCCTTCTACTATCTTGAGCAAGTCACTTTATTCAAAATGACCACAACAGTTGCAAATAAAAAAAAAAACAATAAAAATGTCTTTGTGATTGAAATCATGAGAAAATGTGTCTCATTTTTTTCAGAGACGTAGAATTGGGATGTAAACACCCATTGTCTATACTGCTGAACTGGATTGATTTGTTAGTTTTGCTGAATTTCCTTTTTTTCCCTTCTTTCTTTAGTAAATTTTTTTTTGCAAGGAATGGTGCTTTAGGTAGGAAAAAAAGGGAAAGGTTGACATATTGAGTGATGATGTTAGAATTTTTAAAATTTTTACTTTTGAGGATCATTTAAAAATCTTATCCCTAAAACATTATCTAATAATAAGATCCTCCAATATCTAAATATTTTATTGAGATGAACTTCTTCTTCTACCAATCAATCTATAGATATGAAAAAGTTTTAAATGTATAAAAATAGACAGCTCATACCCTGTGATTTCTTTATGAGCTACAAATTGATAAATGAATCAAGAAAGAAATTATTGTGATTGATGAGAGAATCAGTCACAGTTACTGAGCCTATGTATAAAATAGTTAGTACATAAGTCAGTCCAGAGATTCAGCCCAGCAGTAAAAGATTATCTCTGAAGTTGTAGATTCCAATTTGAGCCTATCCCCTAAGAATGAAGTGCTTTTGGAATAAAGATTTCCTTCCTCTCTTTTCTTCTCTTCTTTTAGTGATTGTGTCTTTGTGGATAAAACATGAATAAACAAAAAAAAAAACAATGGGAGAAAATGCATACAAACTAGAAACCCATCAAAACTCAACACAAATACTAATGCAAAAAGATACCCATTCCAGAGAGAAAATCATCTTTAAAGCACATGATGCCTCAAAACAGAGAAGGATGCTGGCTATAGATCCAATGAAGAACTTCCTTTAGGAGGAATTGTGGATTTATCCCTCAACTACACACATTCTTTTTTTTTAATTAAAGCTTTTTATTTGCAAAATATATGTATGGGTAATTTTTCAACATTGACCCTTGCAAAGCTTTCCTTTACAAATTGCCCCCCCCAGTCCCCACCCTTCCTCTAGATGGCAGGAAGTCTACTACATGTTAATTATGTTAAAATACTTGACAAATTGAATATGTGTATACATATCTTTACAATTATCTTGCTGTGCAAGAAAAGTCAGATCTACAAGAAAAAAAAATCTGAGAAGGGAAACATAATGCAAGCAAACATCAATAGAGAATATGAAAATGTTATGTTATGGTCCAGATTTCATATCCCTCTCTGTGTGTATATGGCTCTCTTCACTGAACAATTGGAATTGGTTTGAAACATTTCTTCCATACTAGTTTCCAATTTTTCCAGCGTTTTTGTCGAATAGTGAGTACTTATCCCAAAAGCTGGGGTCTTTGGGTTTATCAAACACTAGATTGCTATAGCAACTACACACATTCTTAAACAAGTGTCTCTTCCCCTGGATTCAACAGGTGGCTATAAAAGATGGCATATCAGGTTTGAAAAGGAAATGTTTTATGCCATCTTTTCTTCTAAATCACATTAATAAGTACCCCTTTCTCAAACTAATTTATAGGCTGATAACTAATGGGAAACATATGCAGCTCCTGGCTAAAATGACAGGAAAAGATAATGATGAATGTTGGAGTTATTGTGGGAAACTCGGGATACTCATACATGGTGGGTGGAGTTGTGAACGGATCCAACCATTCTAAAGAGCAATTTGGAGCTATGCCCAAAGAACTATCAAACTGTGCATATTCTTTGATCTAGTAATATCTCTATTGGCTCTGTATCCCAAAGAGATCACAAAAAAGGGAAAAGGATCCACATGCACAAAAATATTTGCACCAACCCTTTTTGTCGTGGCAAAGAATTGAAAACTGAGTGGATGGCCAATAGTTAGAGATTGGCTGAGTAAGTTATGGTATATGAATGTTATGGAATACTATTGTTCTAAAAGAAATAAGCATCAAGATGATTTCAGAAAGGCCTGGAAAAACTTACATGAACTGATGCTAAGTGAAGTGAATAAAACCAAAAGAACATTGTACACAGCAGCAACAAGATTACGTGATGACCAACTGTGATGAACTTGGTTCTTTTCAACAATAGATGATTCAGGGCAATTCCAATGGACTTGTGATGGAGAGAGCTATCTGCATCCAGGAAGAGGACTATGGGGACTGAATGTAGATCATAATATAGTATTTTCATCTTTTTTGTTATTGTTTACTTGATTTTTTCTTCTTTCTTTTTCATTTTTTTTCCTTTTTGATCTGATTTTCCTTGTGCAGCATGACAAATATGGAAATAATTGTACATGTTTAATCTATATTGGATTACTTGCTGTCTAGGGAAGGACAGTGGGGGGGAAAGAGTGAGAAAAATTTGGAACACAAAGTTTTTCAAGGTTGAATGTTGAAAACTGTCTTTGTATGTATTTTGAAAATAAAAAAACTATTATATACACACACATATATACTATATATGTGTATGAAGGGGTGACAAGAATACACAAAGAGCTATATAAGAAAAATCTTAACATCATTGATAATCATGATGGTGTGCTTACTGATATAAAGCTGGACATCCTAGAAGTCAAGTGAGCCTTAGGAAGCATTGCTAACAATAAGGCTAGTGGAGATGATGAAATTCCAGCTGAGTAATTTTAAAATCTTAAAAAATGATGCCATTAAAGTGCTGCACTCAATATGCTAGGAAATTTAGAAAACTCAGTAGCAGCCACTTGAAAAGTTTATGTTTACATACCAAAATTTGTGGGATACGGCTAAAGTGGTGATAAGGGGCAATTTTATATCTCTAGATGCTTACTTGCATAAAATAGAGAAAGAAAAGATCAACGAATTGGGCTTATTATTAAAAAAAACTAGAAAAAGAACAAATTAAAAACTCTCAATTAAATACCAAATTGGAAATTCTAAAAGTAAAAGGAGAAATTAATAAAATTGAAAATAAGAAAACTATTGAGTTAATAAATAAAACTAAGAGTTGGTTCTATGAAAAAACTAACAAAATAGATAAGCCTTTAGTTAATTTGATAAGAAAAAGGAAAGAGGAAAATCAAATTGTTAGTCTCAAGAATGATAAGGGAGAACTTTCCTCCAATGAAGAGGAAATTAGAGCAATAATTAGGAGTTACTTTGCCCAACTTTATGCCAGTAAGTTTGATAATCTAAATGAAATGGAGGAATATCTACAAAAATATAGATTGCCCAGGTTAACAGAAGAGGATATAAATTATTTAAATAGCTCCATATCAGAAAAAGAAATAGAACAAGCTATTAACCAACTCCCTAAGAAAAAATCTCCAGGGCCAGATGGATTTACATGTGAATTCTACCAAACATTCAAAGAACAATTAATTCTAATACTACACAAACTATTTGAGAAAATAGGGACAGAAGGTATACTGCCAGAATCCTTCTATGAGACCGATATGGTGCTGATAGCTAAACCAGGTAGGGTGAAAACAGAGAAAGAAAACTATAGACCGATTTCCTAATGAATATTGATGCAAAAATTTTAAATAAGATATTAGCAATGAGATTACAGAAAGCCATCCCCAGGATAGTACACTATGACCAAGTAGGATTTATACCAGGGATGCAGGGCTGGTTCAATATTAGGAAAACTATCAGCATAATTAATTATATTAATAACCAAATTAACAAAAAAACATATGATTATCTCAATAGATGCAGAACAAGCTTTTGATAAAATCCAACACCCTTTCCTATTAAAAACACTAGAGAGTATAGGAATAAATGGGCTTTTCCTTAAAATGATCAGTAGCATCTATTTAAAACCATCAGCAAGCATCATATGTAATGGAGACAAACTAAAACCATTCCCAATAAGATCAGGAGTGAAACAAGACTGCCCACTGTCACCATTACTATTTAATATTGTATTCGAAATGTTAGCTTTAGCAATAAGAGAAGAAAAAGAGATAAAAGGAATCAGAGTAGGTAATGAAGAAACCAAATTATCACTCTTTGCAGATGACATGATGGTATACTTAGAGAACCCTAGAGACTCAACTAAAAAACTACTAGAAACAATTCACAACTTTAGCAAAGTGGCAGGATTCAAAATTAATCCACATAAATCATCAGCATTTTTATATATTACCAACAAAGTTCAGCAGTAAGAGATACAAAAAGAAATTCCATTCCAAATAGCAGATGATAGGATAAAATATTTGGGAATCTATCTGCCAAGGAAAAGTCAGAAACTATACAAACTAAATTACAAAACACTTTCCACACAAATAAAATCAGACCTAATCAATTGGAAAAATATTAAGTGCTCATGGGTAGGCAGAGCGAACATAATAAAAATGACAATACTACCCAAACTAATCTACTTATTTAGTGCCATACCAATCAAACTCCCAAGAAATTATTTTACAGATCTAGAAAAAATAGTAGCAAAGTTCATTTGGAAGAACAAAAGGTCAAGGATTTCAAGGGGATTAATGAAAAAAAAGGCAGATGAAGGTGGCCTTGCTGTACCAGATCTAAAACTGTATTATAAAGCAGCGGTCATCAAAACCGTTTGGTACTGGATAAGAAACAGAGCAGTCGATCAGTGGCACAGGATAGGATATCAGGAGTATATAGGCAATAACCTTAACAATCTAGTATTCGATAAACCCAAAGACCCCAGCTTTGGGGATAAATACTCACTATTTGGCAAAAACTTCTGGGAAATTTGGAAACTAGTGTGGAAGAAATTAGGGCTTGACCCATACCTAACACCAAATACCAAGATAAGATCTAAATGGGTTCATGATCTAGATATAAAGAGGAACTTTGTAAGCAAGTTAGAGGAACGTAATATAGTTTATCTCTCAGACCTGTGGAGATGGAATAAATTTATGTCCAAAGAAGAGCTGGAACTCCTAATTGAACACCAGATGGATAATTTTGATTATATTAAGTTAAAAAGTTTCTGTACAAACAAAACAAATGCAGACAAGATTAGGAGGGAAGCATCAAATTGGGAAATCATCTTTACATTTAATGGTTCTGATAAAGGCCTCATTTCTAAAATATATAGAGAATTGTCTCATATATATAAGAATTCAAGCCACTCTTCAATAGATAAGTGGTCAAGGGATATGAACAGACAATTTTCAGATGATGAAATTAAAACCATCTCTAGTCATATGAAAAGCTGCTCCAAATCACTATTGATCAGAGAAATGCAAATTAAGACAACTCTGAGATACCACTACACACCTGTCAGATTGGCTAAAATGACAGGAAAAGATAACGATGAATGTTGGAGGGGATGTGGGAAAACTGGGACACTAATATATTGTTGGTGGAACTGTGAATGGATCCAACCATTCTGGAGAGCAATTTGGAACTATGCTCAAAAAGTTGTCAAACTGTGCATACCCTTTGACCCAGCAGTGTTTCTACTGGGCCTATATCCCAAAGAGATCTTAGAGGAGGGAAAGGGCCCCACATGTGCAAGAATGTTTGTGGCAGCCCTTTTTGTAGTGGCTAGAAACTGGAAACTGAAGGGATGCCCATCAATTGGAGAGTGGCTGAATAAATTATGGTATATGAATGTTATGGAATATTATTGCTCTGTAAGAAACGACCAGCAGGACAATTTCAGAGAGGCCTGGAGGGACTTGCATGAACTGATGCTGAGTGAAACGAGCAGAACCAGGAGATCATCATACACAGCAACAACAATATTACATGATGATCAATTCTGATGGACATGGCTCTCTGCAATAAAGAATTGTCTCAAACCAGTTCCAGTTGTTCACTGAAGAAAACCATATACACCCAGAAAGAGGGACATGAAATATGGACCACAACGTAACATTTTCATGATCTCTATTGACGTTTGCTTGCATTGTGTTGCCTTTCTCTGATTCTTTTTTTTTGTAGATAGGATTTTTCTTGCATAACTTCTCAAGCATTTCAACATTATTAACATGTAGTGGACTTCCTGCCATCTAGGGGACGGGAGGGGACTGGGGGTAAAATTTGTAATGGAAAGCTTTGTAAAGATCAATGCTGGGGAACTACCCATACATATGTTATACAAATAAAAAGCTTTAATAAAAAAAAGAAAAGTTTATGTTTAGTTTATGTCTCAATCCTAAAGAAGAACAATGACAAAGGATATTTAAATTACTAAACAACTGTACTCATTTACACACCAACAAAGTTATGCTTAGGATTCTGCAAGTGAGGCTTCAGCAATATGTGTGAGAAGTAGGCATGTGGATTCGTAGTTATTCCTATTTTCTTGATTGCTTTTTTTGAGGTAATGATAAGGTCTTTAATTTTAACCATTCTTTTGAAATCTTCCCTTCCCTGATATATCATATATCATATAAAATATCCTTCAATATTTCATAATTCTGTCACCTCCCACATCGATGTTTTCTCTTTGTAGTCAGTGGGTCGATTTGTTCTTTCCTACTTTTGTCTGCACCAGGTACTGAACTATTCAAATCTACAATGATGCTTCTACTAGCATTTATGATTAAAACATATGATAAAACATACATTATGATAAAACATATGATTAAAACACTAAAATACTCACAAATATATTCCATTTTGCCTATTTGTTATTCTCTTTCCAAATTTGCCTATAAATGCTCTTGTGATGATTGGGCTTGGCTGAGTCTCATGCCAAGTTTTCTGCAACTTCTTTTTGCTTCCAACTGCTTTTTATAGTTTAATGAGGTGATACAGCTCATTTCCCATCATCCTTCTTGGAATGTTTTATAAATGACTTTTTACTCTAGATTATGTGTGACATGTCTTTGGCTCTTGGATTCTTTGCTCCGCAAGATTATCTGCTTGGCTAGGGTATTTTCTGGGTATGTTTGGTATCTTCACTAAGGTAATTGCTTTATATCCACTGTGAAACTTTTCTTAGCAAGGTCACCATCTAAACCTTGATTCATCCCTCCTTTTGTTAAGCAAACAATAGATCAGGTTGATGCTGCTCTATTTGTTCTTAGTATCTTTTCCTCATCCACATCCTTCTCATTTCTTGATTTTTTACTTCCTTCTAATTAGTAATGGAATACTGATTCTGAAATGACACCCACATCAGCAATGAGTTTTACAGTCATTTTCTGTCTTTTAATATATAGTTGTTTCTCTTCCTATAGATGTTTAATGATATGGAAGCATTAGATTTATATAAAATCTATAAAACCTTTGGTTTCTCATTTCCTAAGTATAAATCACATTTCTCCAATATATTTCTCAACATTATCTTCTAAACACATCTTCGCTTTGAAGTCATCAAGCAGAAAAATTCATACTGACTTAGGTTGTAGTAACTTTTCAAATTCTTAAAAAAACAAAACTACTTCTTTATTTTCTACAACAATGTTGAATCCTACACTACAATTATCTCCCTGGTGGTCTATATACTTTTGAGCACCGCAAAGCAAAATCACTAAGATTCCTCTGAAGTGTTTTTTGCTTTTTAAAAAATGAATGATGAAATCAACTCTGCTTACTTTCTAGTTTGCCTCTCCAAAGTGAATAGGATTTTATATTTGATCTTAGAGACTAGAGGGAACCACTGGAGCTTGTTATTTTCTAAGTATGCATATGTTTGTGTGTGGAAGGAAGTTTGACATGTTCGGGCCTTGCTTTATGAATATCACTTTGACAACTGAGTAGAGGATGGGACTTAAGAATAAGGAGAGATTTAAGACAGAATGACCAACCAATAGATTTTTAGAATATTCCAGAGGTGAAGTGATAAGCACCTGCACCAGGGTGGTAGCAGCTCTGAAGGAGAAAAAGGGTCATTTGTGAGAGACGTTGTGATGATAAAACATGATGAAGGCAACAGACTGGATATGGGGAGGAGAGGGGAATGAGGAATAAGAAAGAATGAGGAAGTAAAGAATGACTCTCAAGTGACAAGCTTAGGTAGTAGGAGGAGGCTGGTACCCTCAACAATAATATATTGTCAGTATTGATAAATATAAAGTTGAAAGTATTATTCTTGAATTTAGAAAGTCAGATTCAAATCTTTCCTGCAACATTTAGCTCTGTAAACATTTAATCTCTGGGTGTCTCATGGTGAATTCCTAAGATTTATTTATTTCCATTATAGAGGATAGGGTTCCCCTAACTGATGTACTCATAGATCCTTCCCTGATTAGTCAATATTGATGGGTTCAATTCGACTCAACAAACTCTTATCATGTGCTTATTGTGTGCCAGGCACTTTGCTAGATACTAAAGATAGAAAGATTTGTTTTAAGTATCTGCCCCAGGGAGTTTACACTCTAGTACAGAGAAATAATATGCATGCAGATAGGTCAGATATATACACATGTATGTATAGTAAATGCAAAATAATCTTAGTATGTTTAAGGGAGAATGTACAGAAAAGATCAAGAAAAGCCTAATGTAGGGTGTGGTACTTGAGTTAAGACTTGAAGGCAGAGGAAAACAAAACAGCTGGACAAAGGCATTTAGGATACTATGGACAAGGGATGCTAAGTAAGCCAATTTGGCTAGAATACAGAGTGTCTGGTAGGGAGTAAAATGAAATCAGATTAGAATGAGAGATTGCATTCTGAAAGATTCTGAAAAGCTTTAAATGCTCAAGAAAAGAGTTTTTAAGCAGATACAATAGGGAGCTCCTAAAGATTCTTGAACAGACAAATGACAGTTTTGCTGTAGGAATAACAATTTGGTAGATGGGTGCTAAAGACAGATTGGAAAGTAGTAGAGATTGAAAGCAAGGGACCTGCTATAATAATACAAACAAGAAATGATGAAGGGATCAAGTAGAGTGGAGTTTTGTGTGAGTGGAGAAAAAAGGGGGGGAGTGAGGGAGGGTACAAGAGATCTTCTGAATATGGATGTTCTTTTTTCTTTTATTTCTTTTATTTTTAATTTATGAAATAAAACAAGTATTCCTAAAACATGGTAGAAAAAAAAGATGATTGCATAAAAATTTGCAAATCCATTATGTATAACTTGCTGTTTTTTAAATATATAAAATCATAAAGTTATCATGTAAATGTATATTTTTTCTCTTTTTTTTCTTCCCTCCCTCCAAGATCTCTAGCTTTAGACACACATACACATACATATATACATATATAGTATGTATATATATGCATGTAAAATAACTCTATACATCTATTTATCAGTTTGTTCTCTAGATGAAGATTCCTTCATAGGGTCTTTGTAGTTAGTCCTTCTAGCTCATTTCTTCCTATAATGTCAACTTGTTGCTCTTTGAACAAAGAGGTCACCTTTAGAATGCTAATAATTAGGCTAATTGCTTAGTTGGTTAAAAAACTGTGATTAGCACTGGACCCTTATTGCTTTGGTCTCTTTTAGTCCCTTTGACCTTAGAGGGCATATCTCTTTGCAAAGATACAGTTGATAGAATCATGGGATTTTATAATGGCCAGGACTTCAACATAGACAAAGTTCAACCTTTAAGCAATTAGGTAATAGCCACAGTGTAGAGCATTGAGCCTGGAGTGAGGAAGACCTGAGTTCAAATTTGACTTTAGATACTTACCAGCTGTATAAACTGAGAAAGCAAATTAACTTCTTTTAGTTTCAGTTTTCTCATAAATAAAATGGAGGTAATAATAACCCTTATTTCTCAGGATTGTTGAGAGGATTAATTGAGGTAATTTGTGCTTAGCTCAGCAACACAATGTTGGTATTATCTAAATGCTTATTCTCTTCCTCTTCCCTCTATATATTCAAAAGAACTCCCACTACAACATACCTGATGTGTGATCATATCCCTTCTACTGCAAAAATGTTAAGAAGAAGTAACCAATGATGTCCTAAGGTATTACATTCTTCTTTGGTTAGCACTGATTTTTTAGAAAATTTTATCCTTTATAGAGAGCCTAAATTTGCTTTTTCTACCGTTTCCACCAACTGATCCTAGTTCTGTTTTTGGATTCCAATAGAAGTCTAAAATCTTCAAGCAGAGACAATGTTTTATCTTACTTTATATTCCCAACACTTAATATAATGTCTGATATATAGTAGGCATTTTATTGTTGTTAGTTTTTCAGTTACTTGCCAGTGGTGTCTGATTCTTCTTAACCCCATTTGAGGTTTTTTTTGGCAAAGATACTGAAGTGCTTTGTCACTTCCCTCTCCAGCTCATTTTATAGATGAGTAAACTGAAGCAAACAGGGTGCAATGACATGCCCAGGACCATGCAGGTAGTGTCTGAGGCCAAATTTGTACTCAGGAAGATGAGTCTTCCTTATTCCATACCTTCTACTCTATCAAGTTTGCCACATAGCTACCTGGAGGGCATTCAATTAATGTTTATTGATTGATTGATTGATTGACAATCTAAACATACCAAATTTCATCCATCGATCTTCAAATAGCATCTAATTGAAGCACTACAACATCTTGCTTACTTTCTTTGAATACTTCCAAGATGATAAATGTTCTTCTTAACATATTGCACCCAAACCAAATACAATGACCCAAGATTTGTTTTGACCCGGGAAAAGTGGCTGTATGACAGCTAGTATTTATATAAAATTTTAAGATTTGCAGGATGCTTTTTATTTGTTGTCTCATTTGATCTTCACAACAATCTTATGAGATAGCTGCTCTGATCTGGGAACAGATCTGCTTTGATCTTAAAACCACTCTGCATTTCATTACCTTTTCTGGATGCCACATCACACAACTGATTCTTCTTGAACTTGTAATGCACTAAGTTTCGAGATCTTTTATCAGATAAACAACTGTCAAAACATTCTTTCTCCTTGATTGTATTGGTAAAGTGGATTTTTGAAACTTTACTTTATTCTTATTAAATGTCATTTTATAGATTGTAGACCAGTGCTCTAACCTATTTAGATCTTCTAGGATCAGACCTCTGTCATTTAATGTGCTACCTCACTTCCTCCCCCCCCCATCTTTATGTCATATATAAATTGGAAGATCTTATTATTTATACTTTGATCCAAAGCAGCACAAGGAAATTGATCTCTGGGGAATTTTCCTGGAAAAAATCTCTTCTTTTGATTTAACCTTGAACTATTAATCAACAAACCAATCAATTTGTTAAATTTATTAAAGCATCTACTATGTTCCAGGCACTATACAAAAGTTGAAAGTGAAAAAGAGGCAAAAGAAAGTCCTGTCTTCAAGGAGTTTACATTCAAATGGGGGGAACTATGAATGAATATTCTTTTATTCTGGCCTTTCAATCAGTTCTGAAGCTATAAAATTCTATCAATACAATTTTACCAATTCTCCTCAAGACTAGCATTGGAGATTTTATCAAATGTTTTGCTAAAATTTAGATAAACCACATCTATAATTCTCTTCTAATTATCAATTTGGTAACTTTCTCAAAAAAGAAATAAGGTTATTCAGGCATGGTTTGCCATGTTGGCTTGTTGTGATTATCCAGTTATTTTAGACATCCTCATCAACCAATCTTTTTAAGAATGCATTCTAGAGTTTTGCCAAATATCAAAGTCCAACTCAGTGGCTTGTAAAGTGCAAGATTCTTAAGATTAAGCTTCTCTGTGGATAGTAGGGAAAAGCAATTGATAGACTGTTCATCTATTGTCTCTCATGAGTATTTCTTACTGAAAATCCTCTGGATACCTATTAAATTCTGAGGTCCCCCTAATTCTAGCCCAAGAGACTCTTCATCAGGGCTTATGATTCTAATGCCATCTCAGTAATGAAGCTCCCTGTGTGTTCTATTATATAGGATTTGTGGGAACACATGGCCTCCTGCCAGTGTTAAATCCCCAATGAAACTTGGTCCCAGGAAGTTAACACCAACTGGAATCCTTTTGTGGCACTTATGTGGTGATAATGGCTAGAGGCCGACTGAGAAGGCAGGCCATGCCCTGGGGCTGGAGGAAGAGAAGAAAGCTGTCTCAGAACTGGCAAGTGTCTTTGGGGAGGAGTTATCAGAAGCAAGTGGCACTCAACTTCTAGTGAGGGGCTTGAGAGTGCTGAGTGAGTACAAAGCATCAGTATTAATATTGGGTAATGCTGTAAGTTTACTCAGAGTTCTAATTACAGCAGTGGTGATAAAAATTCTTATAGATTGTAAGGAAATTTAGTAGAAGGATAGAGGTTCAGTGGCGGATGGGGACTAGAGGAAGGGATGGCAACACAGTGAAGAGATGGTGACTTTCCTTCTCAGGACAACCACAAGGGGAGATTGAAATGTCTCTGAGTCTTTCAATTCTAAAACTGTACTTGAATTCCAAAAATAATTTAGTAAGATAGCAAATAACTTTAGTTATTCATTAATTCTGGTTGAAAAGAAAAGCTCTATTTATCAAGTCCTCCTAACACTTAAGGAAACATATTCAAATAATTCAGTAATAAAAACTGAAGCAATATCCTGTCATTGCCAGGACTGGTCATGGATGGAAACATAAGATCTACTTGTTTCTTTTTGCATAAGGATTAGACCTTGTCATTGGCCATGTTACTCACTTGTCTCCATCTAAGTTTTCTTGTGTGTAAATGAAATGAGTTCTGCCTTGTCAATATAACTAACTATATAAATGAATATCATGAAATTGCCTTATTTATTCATAAGAAAATCTTTATAGACATATTAGATGGATGGGAACCCTTTCCCCATCCTTACTCCAAACGGGAAGGCATAAATGGAAGACTTAAAGAATGAATCCTTTTCCCTATCACCCTTGCCTCCAACTTTAGTTGTAGCTAGTAATGTTGGGAATTATTTGAATAATCCCACCCATTTAATAACAGCTATAACAGCATTTCTCTGCATGGTACTTTAAAGTTCGAAAAAGCCTTCTTTACAAGTATTGTCTTATTTTGTCTCTACAATAATCCTAGGATATAGGTGCTGTTATTATCTTCGATTTCTGAATGAGGAAACTGAGGAAGACAGAAAAATCTAAGTGATTTACTCAAGATAACACAGAGATCTTTTGGCATTCAAAGATATAGTTAAGGAGAAATTGGGATGTTTTATCAGCTTTTGACCATGGAAAGAATATTCACTAAAGCAAAAGACATTCTTCCCTGATGTCACCTTCCTACAGACTAAAGCACTGGAATAGGTATTAAGATAGATGAAGATAGATGCTATATTGCCCTTAAAAAGAGTAAAGGGAATATTTCAAAACTGCTGAGAGAAATAATTTTATGTGTATAACTTTTTTTGTTTGTTTTTTTGCTGAGGCAATTGGGGTTAAGTGACTTGCCCAGGGTCACACAGCTACGGAGTGTTAAGTGTCTGAGGCCAAATTTGAACTCAGGTCTTCCTGACTTCAGAGCTGGTACTCTATCCACTGTGCCACCTAGCTGGCCCTGTGTGTATAACTTTAACTTCGGTTAAATGAATTTTAAAATGTTACCCTTTCTACAAGTCATTTTCTACCCATGTGATTTTGAACAAGCCACCTAGCATCACTAGGCTTCAGTTTATGCTTTTGTAAAATGAGGAGTTGGACTAAGGTCCCTTCTATAAACCAATACCCTCATTTCCTGTTAATTGCTACCTGCATTATATTGAGCTATACCTGTGCAGGTAGGAAAGCATATTGTGCCATTTCTACCATCAAGAAGCTTAAATTCCAATTAGGGAGATAAGGGATGCATATTTAAAATTAAATAGCAAATAAGACAAGAGTTGGAGATAGTCTCTTGAACAAGGTGTAATTCTTTAGAGATGTTACAGTATTATTATGAAGCCAGCAGGGGGAGCCTGAACTTAGCTAGGAGAATAAAGGTAAATATCTTTTATTGAATATGCAACTGATAAAGAACCGGGTCATCATCACAAAAATTTTTTGCATGTGTATAATAGCCCTTTCCTCCTTGCATTACAATACTTAAGGAAAAGAAAAAACAAACAAACATGTTTGATCTAAATTCGGGAGCATTCATTCAACAAACACTTAGGGAGAATCTCCAAAGTTCAAGGCATTGGCTAGCTGAGGGTGGATCCAAGATTAGTGTGGAGGGAGTTGCTACAGAGGAACAAGAAAGGACAAGATAGAGGCCTTATCCTTAAAAGGAATTAGAGGCTAGTGGAGACGAAACTAATACACATCATTTTTCTGACTTTAATAAGGCACAAAACACAAATCTCTGTCCTTTTAAATTCCTTGTTGTTAAGCTGTTTCAGTCATATCTAGCTCTTCCCAATCCATTTTGGGGTTTTCTTACAAAGATATTAGAGTGATTTGCCATTTCCTTCTCCAGCTTATTACACAAATGAGGAAACTGAGGCAAATAGGGTTAAGTGACTTGCTAAGGATCATACAGCTAGTAAGTGTCTGAGGTTTGAATTCAAGTATTCCTGACTCCAGGTCTGGCACTCAAACCACTGTATCACTTATTTGACTTTATACACACACACACACATACACACACACACACACACACACACATATGTATGTATATTCACACACATCTGTATGTATATAAAAAGGGACAGAGTATATACACATATGCATAGATATATGATGTTTTATATTATGTATAATATATATATTTCTAAAAGGTAATATAGCACAGTAGTGAATGCATTTGGATGGTAGTCAGGAAGACCTGAGTTCAAATTCTGCTTGACCAAGATTCTAAGTTAAACATAAAGGACTGATTCTTCAGACTGCAGGACAATTTGCACTCTCTTTCCACAAACGAAGGAAGTGAAATCATAGGTCCCTAAATCCATAGAAATGTACCCCTCTCCCCAAGTAACTATAAGTTCTATGGGAGATGGGGAAAGGGAACAAGCATTTATTAAGTGGATGTTATATGTCAAACATATAGTGCTAAGCACTGTAGAAACTTTCTCATTTGATCTTCATAATAATCCCTGGTAAGTAGGTGCTATAATTAGTTCTCTTGTCAATGAAATGAGGCTGAGAGAGATTAAAAAAACTTTCCTAGAGTCATACAGCTACTGTATTAGGCTAGATTGGTCTTGACTCCAGTACTGGTCCTCTATCCCATGTTCTATCTACTTGTCTCAAAGCAACTTTTTCCTGATTCTTTTCCATAGAAAGTAGTCACCTACAAAGGGGCAGTATGGATAGATGGATTTTCTTTGTGGCCCTTTTTATCTCTCTGTCACATCCTGGACTATTAAGTACATATGAATACATAAACTAGCTTTGTAATTTGCTGTCAAGATTTTTTAAAACATTCTTGTCATTTTTCTTTTCTTTTTCTTATTTAAAACACTACTTTCATTATTCAGGATGTGGGTCTCATGACTGGCTTAAAAAGTGTTGGTGTTTTCCCCTGAGTGATCCCAACCTCATCAAGATTGTAGTAAAGCTTAAGAATTTGTCTGGATTATCTACATAACATTCTTAAAATTCTCCCCCACTCCCACTGTTTGTTTGGAACAACTATCCTCAAAATCCATCTTTGCTCGCTTACCCAAGCGTTCTTTCATTGAATTCTAGAAATCTAGTTATAAAGATGATCAAACATTACTATTCAGGTTGGTGCATGCAACTTGAGCTAGATTTTGCTTGCAGTTAAATCTTCACATAAGCCAGCTCCCTGAAACTTTCATAGAACAATTCTTTATGAATGCTGAACTCTCCAACAGACCTAACTTTTTAGCTACATTGGTATCAAAGAAACACAAAGGCCTGAATGAATAGTCAAATCCATTCATCAGTATTCCAACCCAGCAACTCCAATCTCATGCACCAGTAGACAGGCTCTAATTGCAGAGTATTCTGAGGGCAATCCAAGCCTACTGACCCCTTAGCCTCTTATTTAAATGACTGTCTACTTTCAGGTTTGACTTGCATGGGCACATACTCAGTCTTCACAGTTTTCTGGACTAAGTGGGGTACCAAATATTTTTTAATAAATATCTTCTGTATTTTATTGTTTACAAAAATTTTAAATCCTTTTTTCTTCGAAAAAGGTTTTGACATTTTTCTCCTTTATGATTTTATTTTTAGACATTTTTACTTATCTAATTTTTTTTGGAGAACCAGTATGGTGAGTAGTTTGGAGTAGATAGGGAACTGGTCTTATAGCCAAGAGGATCTAGATTTGAGTCCTGACTCTGACAAAGGCTATATGACTGTGAGCAATGGACAGTTTCTCAAATCTCTCAGCAACTCTCTAAAAAGTTAAATTGCAGAGAAGGTGCTCACCTGCATTGGTTGAGGAAGTTTCCTTACCTGCCAATCCCTTATGCCAGTGAAAGCACAGATCTATACCTCTCCCTAGACTTTTTTTTGAGACCTCAAGGTAGAGGGCATATCATTCTGAATTTGGGCCAGGAATATGGGCATTCAAATTTAATCTCTGATACTTACTCTGCTCTGAGAAAATGACTTTGTGTTTGTGTGCCTCAGGGCTTATCTCTTAAGTATTAAACAGTTTAGGCTATTCCTTTCTGAAAGAGTTGTTGGACTAGGATGATATTGGATAATGGAACTAGAATTAGGGGTCTTGCAATTCAAATTCTTGGACTGCCATTTATTATATATATGGTAGGGTTTGCCCTTCATTTTTGAAAAGGACTAAAGACATCACAGGGTGATGTCTTGACTCAGGTGTGAATTGGATTTAATTGAGGCACAGTTGCACAAAGTCTCAAACTTCATTCTCTCCCAGAGAGACCATCTAAGATCAATGGTTAAGACTAAAGTTGGGATGACTGGAGATGGCTCAGGATGCAGAGCATGACCTTGCCATCTTTGAAGTCTGACCAAGTTCTAACTGCTCCATAGTACCTGCTTCAGCTGCTTTCATGGCTGTTAGAACAAATTGTTTTCATCTGCCCATTCCTCAGGGAAAGTCTTCACATATTTGCTGTAGACAAACCCTCTCATTTACTGCTGCATTTGGGCTATCAATTATCCTTAACCTGGTTTAGCACTGTCTGCTGAGACTCTTTTACTGGAGTGTGGCTGCCGTGCATGCTACAGTTTCTTGGAGTGACAGGTGAGAGGTGAGTGAATCAGGTAGGTACCAAAGATGTCTTGAAAGGGCTTTAGCAAGTTGCTGTTCCTCTCTGAGCACTTCATATATCCCCTACTTGTGTAACCATGGGTAAAGGAACTTAACCTCTCTGGGGTTTGTTTTCCTTATTTTTATACAAAGACATTTAAATTAGGTGAGCTCTGAAGGACCTTTGTCCCTCTCAATTTATTATCCAGTTATTTTTTCCTAGTTCTCAATCTTTTGAAACTTTGAGGTCAATTTTTAAAATTCTCTTTATATAGGGCAGCCTAGATAGTGCAGTGGATAGAGCACCAGTTCTGAAGTTGGAAGGATCAGAGTTCAAATGTGACCTCAGACACTTAGCATTTGCTAGTTGTGTGACCCTGAGCAAGTCACTGCATCCCAATAAAAAAAATATTTTTATTATGTTTTTATTTAGAACAGAGGCCTTAATTGGGAAGGTTGTGGACCTTGCTTTCAGGAAAGCTTTGCTGATGTATCTTGGAAAGACAATGTAGGATTTGTGGATATTCTGTAACTCAGTCCCAGATAACTAAACAGGTGAAGAAGAAACTCTGATTTAAGGTCCTCAAAAAGGCCTATCAGACTTGGCCTACTAAAATGGCATAATGGATATATTCCTAATATCAAGAAGGGTTATTGTAAAAATCAAATATGATAATATTTGTACTAAGTGCTTAGCACAGTGCCTGGTAGATAGTAGGTGTTATATAAATGCTAAACATTATTACTGTAATTATGTTTGTATTATATTCTGTTAATGTTATTTTTTTAGCCTTTACTTTTAGAGTCTGGTAAAAGAGAGACCTTGGGATCTTGACCCCCTTTAAGGTTTGAAATAGCCTTGGTCCTTGATCTCTGCATTTGTTCTTTTTAATTGTAAGTAAAAGAGATCAAAGATTTGACCTCATGTGTTTTGAAAGGTGAAAGGGGTGCTTTGTTATCCTTGGGTCATAAAAAACTTCTTCCCCATTAAAGTTCTAAAAAGTTCTTAAAAAGTTCTGATCTATTTAATAAAACATGTAAACTTTATTTTATTCTGTCCTATAAGAAAGTGGGACTGACTCCAGGGTAATATTAAGACATCATAAAAGTCTGGGCCTTTTTCACCGGGGTGTCTTTCACTTGGAAGAAGACATTGCCACAAATAAAATACCTTTTACAAAAAGTCAAACCCCTTTTGCCATCATCCTCCAAATAACCTTGCAAAAGCTTGGGACAGACACATCTTTAACCCACTGCAGGAACAGCTTGGCTATCATGTGAGCCAAGGCATTCAAGTCGTGTTTAGGCATCTGATGGGCATAGAGAGAGCAGCCAATTGGAGAGCAGCTTATCCTCCACACCCACTTGTCAACCATGCCCTGGAGAAGAGAGAGTTAGTAATGTTCTTTTTCCTTTAGTTTTAATCTCAAGGAGATAGAAGTTGCTATGAATTAATTCTTTCAGGAAAAATTAGGCCAATTAATTGATATCAAATTAGTAAATCAAGGGCCATTATAAAACTGTTTATGCTTTAATTTTTTTCTTAGAGTAGTAATGTGTTTTAACACTATTTCATATAATAATAAAGCTGGCTATAAGGTTAGTAGTGTGCTTTACAAATAATCTCATTTAAAACAATAAATACAATTTTCCCTTTTTTCTAAGAAATAAAAGAAAGGATTAAACATCAAAACTAACTTTAGTCAATCTCAAGCAAATTTCCAGGATCTTTGATTCCTCTGCCTTCACTACCAACTTCCTTCTCCCCCCCTACTCACCCCATTGTGATTGGTGTTGGAATTTTCTAGTGATATATTTGCTGCTGAATACATTTCAAGATTCATGCCCAATACAAGAATTGAATTCAATGAGTATATGTGGTTTTAGCTGAAAATAATATGCTTGATATTCACATTACAAAATCTAAAGAAAGGTTGATATTTAGATAGTATCAGTGTATAGTTAGTTCATTTGTTGGGTGACAACTAGCAGTATAAACTTTTTCAAATGTACAGTATACACCATATAGAAGAGGCTTTTCATTTAGTAATTTACAAATGCAAACAATAGCCTTTGTATAAAGAATGAGGGATTTCTGGTCTAGAGCCAGGGATTCTAGTGAACAGATAGTTGGATTATGGAATTGAAAATTTTAGATTGTGGGTCTGTTTCTTCATTTGAAGAGGAATTAGTGTCTTTTTCTTGGATGTAATCCTCAACATTTTTTTTTAAACACCAAAAACTTTAAAGATTGAGAAAACAAAAAGAAAACAATTTAAATCACTTTGAGCTCTTTGGGGAAAAGTTTGTCAAAATATTAAGTCCAGGATGAGTTTATTCTTCTAAATTTTAACAGAAATGGTGTGGTTTAGTGGAGAAAATACTAGAAAAAGTGCAAGGACTCAGGTTCAAACCTAGATTCTCTGTACGTGACCTGGGGCAAATCAGTTCTCAATTCTGTACCTGGGTTTCCTCATAGATAAAATGAGTTAGTACAGAATGATCTCTAAAGTTTTTCCCCATCTCCAAATTCAGTTGAAGTGGTTTTACGTGACATCTACATTCAGCCTTTTGAGAACATGATCTAATTCTTAGATATTTTGAGGGATTGCTGATGGAGCAGCATTTTAAGAGGACAAAAGAGAAACAAAAGAGACTCGGTCTTGTCCAACAGGAGTTGGATGCTCCCTTCTCATTAACATGCCTAAGTGCATTCTACAAGCCAATTTATGCCCCCTTCACAGTCACCACTGAATCCCAGAGAGTCGGATGAGGGTGAGGAGGGAGGTAGAATGAATGTTAAAAAGCTCAGAATTGACCAAAGATTCCCTTTGCTCAGGACAAAGCCCCCCCTACTTACCATAGCTTAACAGTACAATCTTTCACAACAATAATTAAAAAAAAAACACCTTATGAACCCAATTCATTATACACATACGTATATATGTATGTGTGTATATATATGTGTGTATATATATACATATATATATATATTTTCCTCTTTTATTAGTAATTATGTAGTGCCCTAGGGAATCGGCCACCTGAGGAAAAACAAGGGGCATATGAGCACAGAAAACAGATTTCTCTTCCTGCCCTTTCCCCCTCTTCTTGCTGGCAGAGTTGATTCGTATTACAGTTTGCTCAAATATTTGGAAGTGGATTTAGGGCCCTCCCCCCAACTTATGATTTTATAGCCAATAGGTGATGAGATTTATTTGCATATTTCCAGTCACATAAGAAGCCCCGGAGTAGCAACAGTGTCAGACTCCTGACTCGGGAGCCCTTCCCCACTTTAAAGGGCAACTTTGCTCTTCCCCAGCCTCCCCCCCCCCCCCAGCCCATCCAGTGCAATCCAGCGCCCGCTGAGAGGGAAGAGTACGGAGATGGAGGGCAAAGCGCTGTTTCTCATCCTCCTGGGTTTGTGCTTCCAGAGTCTGGCTGTTGCCGCCTCAAACAGTAAGTTTCATCTCCAGTCCGGGCTCCTTCCTTCCCCGGCAAACCCAACTTAGCTTGCAACTTTGCCGGGCTGCGGGAGTGAGAGACCGGGAGAGAGAGAGGATGGAAGGGCGAGCCCGATGCACACCAGGGAAACAGTGATGGAAGCGGGGTACGGGGCAGAACGGGGTTTGCTAGGACTCTAATCGGTAGCCCCTTGGGGAGACGGGCGCCTTGCCTGGAAGCAGGGGTGGGGAGGGAAGAGTTTTTTTCTCGGCCGCTGAGGGACCAGACTTGGTGGATCTAGTTTACTCTTATTACAGTCGCTCCGGGTTTCCGCGCGGCCGCCGCACCCCGGCTTTTGCACTCCTGGTGCTTAAGGGTCAGCAGCCTTAGTTAGCCGCCACTCGAGCAGAGCGCCGGCCAGCGATGGTCTGGGGGAGTGTGAGGGGCGGGTCTTGGGAGGGGAAGGGCCCCGGATGGTGGTGAGCAACCGTAACCCAGAAGCCCCGGGAGCGCAAGAATGGAAAGAACGCCAGCCAAGGTGACCCTAGTAGTAGCTGGCAGCGGCGGTTCAGTTCAGCCCTGCTCAGTTCAGACCCCTGGGCGAGAGGGAAGGACTGTCTTTCCAGAAGAGCCGAGGGGCGGGGAAAAGAATGAGGAGTTTCTGCGCGGCGAATCAGGGAAGAATGCCTGCATTTCTACGAGAAGCTGGCACTCACGCGCTCTCCAAACTCCATGTGGACTGGGGTGGGGGTGGGGTGGGGGTGGGACGTGGAGGAAGGGAAGCCTGGGCAGAAAACCCCTACTTTAGCTTTGGGTGGCAAATAGAGAAGGTGCACGGGAAGTTTTCCTAAAGGTGTTCCCAAACCCAAAAACTTATGATGCTGTTAGAAGAAAATAACATCAGGCCAGGAAAAGCAGGATCATAGGGGTGCTCAGCCGGCTCAACTTAGAGATGTAGAGACGTCCCAAGCTTCCAAAGCCAAAGTGCTTGCTAGTTTAGCGCAGAAAGCTACTCCGGTGGGCTAGAGCTCCCGTGCCACGTGGACTTCAGTTGGTTATCGGATCCACAAAAATGGTTTCAGAGTTTAGATGGGGACGCGAGCAAGTCAGAGCGCTTTTACTTTTCTTAGAGAGCTGCAGGTCGACAAGTTTTAAACTATTTGCAACTAGAAACGAGAGTCTGTCTTTAACTGGATAAAAGTGGGGAATGTTTCTTCCAGATTCAAGGCTTTGCTCATAATAAGTCACACAACCTGAGTAATTGAAGAATTATTCTGGAAAAGAAAAAGGCGGAGGGAGGGAATCAAACTTCTCAATTCCTTAGCTCCTGTTCTGTAGAGAACCTTCTCCCCCTCCCCCCATGAGGCCACGTGCTGCAATTACATTCTGACATCCAAATCAGCTAGTCTGGGCTTAGAATGTGCTCTCTGTGTCTCTGTCTCTCGATGTCTTTCGCTGTATGTGCGTATGAATGCCTAAGAGAGAAAAAGGGAAAGAGAATGGTTGTATTAACTTATTTTGATAGTGTGAAGTCCCTCTTGTTAATGAGGTAAGAATCAATTAGATTTTGGGAGAATTTACTCCCATTTTACTCCCACTTTCATGTTTAAAACCAGTAACATGCCCTAACTGTGTGACCCTGGGCAAGTCACTTAACCCCAATTGCCTCAGCAAAAAAAGCAAAAAAGAAAAGAAAGAAAGAAAAGAAAAGAAAATGAAAACAATTTGGAACTTTACTAAAAGCTACAAAATTGTGTATACCCTTCAACCCAGCCATACTACTGCCACTTGAAAGATCTCATGTGTCACTTTTTGGAGTCTCCCTGGCAAAAAAACACTAGAAAAAGATGCTGGGTACAAACTGGATTGAATTAGAATTTTACAACCATAAAATAAGACTTAGTAACATCACAAAGCCCTTTCCCACCTCCACCCCCACCTCCATATACATTTGAAAAGTACGTGTGAACATAAACTGTCCATTTTGGCTATTAACTTTACTGTTTGATTTAAAAGACCAAAATGGTGAGAGCAAGTCCTTTACTGCTCCAGGCACTAATTTCCTTTGTGAAATTAGGGATTGGCTAGGAGTTTGTTGAAGGCCATTGAAACTTTCTATGTGTATTCTAGTTAGGATCATTTAAGATATCAAGACATTTCTCTTGTGGATTCAAATTTGAAGCCGGGTCTGTACCAGAGGGGGTGAATGCAGTCCTTCAGGCTGGGTCTCCCAACTCTTAAATGGCTACATTAGCTTTGCCTGTCACGCTCCTTCCATAGATATAATTAAAAGTAGCTTGCAAAGGGGCAAGGACGCAATACTTAATAAAGGCTTGATCTCCTGGTTGTTTTCAGTGTTCATTGCTTTCAGTGGCGTCCAACTCTTTGTGAGTCCACTTTTTAATAGGGTTTTCTTGGCAAAGGTATTGGAGTGGTTTGCCATTTTTCCAGCTTATTTTAACAGAGGAGGAACTGAAGCAAGCAGGGTTAAGTGGCTTGCCCAGGGTCACACATCTAGTAAACTGCTGAGACTGATTTTGAACTCCTGAAGGAAAATGTCTTCTTGATTCCAGAATCAGTGCTCAATCCACTGCACCACCTAGATGCCTAAATCTCCCTACTCACTATGACTTTTTCAGTGTAATCTCTGGATTTGTAGTCAGAGGATCTAGGTTGTATCACTTAGGAGGGGAATTTCTTGCAGATATTCACTTATTTTTGATATGTTCTCCTTACATTTGGAGAGGGGTTAAGAGGGGGAAAGAGGTCAGGCAGACCTGTGACTTCACTGCTTCAAGAAACTCCCAGTATGGAAACCCCCTCAATTGCCACCTTATCTTCAGTTTCTTGTCTGGCAGCAGAGTTCCTTCTTAATTTTCTTTGTATCATGGAGCCCTTTGACAATCTGGTGAAACCTTCAATTCCCTCCTTAGAATGTTGGTAAATGCCTAAAATAAAATATAGGTGATTACAAAAGAATTACATGGAAATAGTGTTAAATTTTTGAAAGTGAGTTCCCAGACCCCAAATTAAGAACTTCCATCTTAGTTGCCTGGGGCACTGTGATGTTGATGGATTTTTACCTTATGTCACAGAACTAGTATTTGTCTGAGACAGGTCTTATCTGTCTGACTTTAAGACTGTCCTATCAAATCACTGCTCTAGGCTACCTTTCCTGCTTGCTAGGTAATTGAACAAATGATTAATTAGATAATAGGTGATAGATTCCTAAGATTTCAGAGAACCTTAGAGGTCATTAAACTTAACACTGAATTTGACAGGTGAAGAAACTGAGACCCAGAGAGAGGAAATATAATTAATTTTGACTGATAGTTTCATTGAAAAAGAGAGAGGTGAAAGAGGAAGAGACAGCGTAATGATAGAAATTTTACCCCTTCCCTTCAGTCACAATCCTGTATATTCTTTTTTTTTAACATGAAAGAAAATTGCTATATAGAGAAGAATCCATTCCTAATTCTATAAAACTTGTTTAGGCTCTCATAACTTTACAATCTTTTAAAAAGCTTATTTTCCCCCTCCAACTCTAAACATTTACTTTATTTCTACAAATTCAGTCTGTACTTTACCTTAATGTTTAAGGAATTCAAACACTCAAAATAAGGCTAACCAAATGTCTTTGGACCTCACCATGAAAAGGGAAAGATCCTTTGAAATCTGAAGTAATGGTTGCTAATTGTGTTTAAAATACTATCACTTTTTTGCAGCACTGTGGGAAGAAAGACACCAGAGCATAAATAGTTTAGCAGGCCAGAAAGATGGCTACATTCTCTGTCCATAACTTCAAAATTTTTGTTAGTGCAAAGTTTTTAGAGTATTGAAATATAACAATTATAGTTTATTTTAGTGTGCAAAAATCCCTTTGTTCAAAAGAGACATTTTAACTTGGCTGTAAATCTCTTTTTTGGAGTGAAGGGCAGCTATGTGCACAGTGGATAGAGCACTTGTCTTGGAGTCAAGATTAATTTCTGAGTTCAAATTCGGCCTTAGACACTTACTAGCTAGTTAAGTGACCTTAGCCAAGTCACTTAACTCTATTTCCTTCTTTTCCTTTTCTGTAAAATGAGCTGAAGAAGAAAATGGCAAACCACTCTAGTATCTTTGCCAAGAAAATCCCAAATGGGATCACAAAGAGTCAGACCCAACTGAACAACAAATCCTTGTCAAAAATTCTTTAAATTCGGGCTTGTGTTTTCCCTTTTATGCTTGCATTTGCACTGTGCTTCCCTTTCCAAAGTAGGAGGCATATTTGGAAGGCTTTTGAAGTAAATGATGATGTTCTAGTTTATTTCAAAAATGTTCACAGAATTTTAGAGTGTGGAGAGTCCTTTGAGAAGGATTCAACAGTTCACTGAATTCAAGACTGAAAGGGACCTCAGAGTTCCAGTGGTCCAACCAACCCTCTTGGCTTTACAAATGAAGAAACTGAGGGCCAGAAAAGCAGGTTGAGTTCCCACATTCACACAAGTAGTAAGTGGTTGAGCTGGAATTCAAAGCTCAGTCTTTTGACTTCACCTTCAGTGAGCTTCCCATTACCCTGAAGGAACCTGTTCATTTTTTTTTTTTTTTACAGATGAAGAACTTGATGTCAAGAAAAGAAAAATTACTTGTTTAGGGTCACAAATTTCCCTAGTTAGTACATCTCATTTCTGGTCCAATTCTTTTGATGTTTCCATTAGTGTAAAATTTTCATTCTCCAGCATTCTTTTGAACACATTTGAATTTGCTTTTTACATGAGCCTGTAGATATGGGTATACAAAATAAGTGTAGAAATCAAACATATAATAAATCATAATTTCATGACCCCCCACATTCAGTTATGAGCCCCCACATTGGGTCAAAATTCATAGCAAATGTATAAGCCATGTCTTACTACTCATGTAGCTAATTAGGTATAATTAGCAGGAGTACAAAATCTTGAATAATTAATCTTTCTAGGTACTTAATTGTTTTAATTGTCATATGTAGACATAAGCCACCTGGGGCCTGTTGAGTCAAGCCAACAAATTCATTTTTACTCACCTATTGCTATTATGTGCCCACTATGTTGTAGATAATAAGGAGACAAAGAGGATACAATAAAGAAAGGAGGTTACAGTCTAAGAATAAATCTATGATCCTGTGAACTCTTGCTCATCATGATGGTGAAATAAGGGTCTGCCACTAAAGAGAGAGTATGAAACCTTATGTGTGAAGATTTACTTAAGATAATTTTGTTTTAACATTGGCCTAATTAACTTTCCCTAAATTATAGCAGAATGGACCTAGCTTTTGGAAGCAAGCTTGAATGACTGAGTTCAATGATTCCAATTGGATAAACAATATCAGTTAAAGGAGGCCAACTTCCTCATTTTAAAGATAAGAAAACTGAGGCTGAGAGGCTATATGATTTGCTCAGGATTACACAGATTTTAAGAAGAACCAAATTTCAAACCCATGCCCTCCAATTCCGAATCTGGCTCCTTTCTCCAATAAGGGTGAATGGATTGATTTAGCTACATTGCAGTTTAGTTCAAGAGCCATATCTAAATATGTTTTCTATGTTCTCCCTCCCCCCCCATGATTTTTTGATTATATAGAGACAAGTAGGAGTAGTACCTTTCAGATTCAAACTAATTAATGTTCTGCCCATATTTTTGACAAAAGCATTTTTAGTTTCTAGATTTGTTTTTCATTTTCAGATAAACAACTTCAAACTTTGGGTTTATAAGCCCAAGAGAATATAAATGGATTTGGATTTCAGTTTTTCTGATGGGACTCTTCCCATTTTTTTCTCCTCTATTCTCATCCAAGCATTTTTCATATGGTGGATACGCTGATAATTAATACAAAAGAGTTTAGTTTGTGACTGGTTTTCCAGTTACAAAAATCCATACTTAATAGAGCTATCTGTGTAAAATATATATGTGCATGTATATATACACACACACAGGAAATGGTTTAAAAATCCAAGCGAGATATATATCTATAGATATAGACATATGGGCTGGATTTTAAAAACAAGTTGTTTATTGTATTTAATCTGGGACACTGAGAAAGCTTTAGAATGAGTAACATCTTTTTCATTAGTTAAATACAGTAGTATTTAAAATCTTTATCTAAATGCAGTCTTTTCCCCATTCCTCTTCTCCAGTGATGTAAGAAATGTAGCTTTAGGTAATTCAATTTGTTAAGGATTTAAGTGGTGTAAAACTGACCCTTCTCATTGCTTTCTAGTAAACCCTTGCTATTTTTTTTTCTGGAAAAAAAAAAGAATTATCAATATTAAAACATTTAATTTGGGCTCTTGATGCCTTGAGATAGTGTTGAATTCAGGAGACCAATTTCATCAAATGCCTATTTGGAATGATTTCCCTGCCTCCCCCCAATTATCCCTTTATTTGGAGTTATCCATTCTATTACTTTGGTAGCTAGTGGACACAAACTGGGTAAATGATTATAAATTTCAGTTATAGCAAATTTTAAAGAATGCTTATTGTTTAAATATTTTAGTCTTCATCAGAGAGGTCACAGCAACCCAAAAAGAAACTGCATTTTAAACTGTATCTAAAGACTACAGATAAAAGGTAATTTTAATCATTTATATTTCTCTTGATCACTGAAAAGAACTTAGCCTATCTAAGCCAACCAAGACTTGAATGGCTAGCAGTGACTGGTTTCCTATACCCCTAGCTCAGGAATTTTAACCTTTTTTCTGTGTTAGTCCAATATTGAACCTTTTTTCAGAACAATGTTTTTAAATTTGTAAAATAAAGTGCATAAAATTACAAAGGAAAGAAATTTTATTGAAATATGGTTATCAGAAATATTAAAAACAAACAAACAAATTTATGGGCCTCAAGTTAGCACTCCTGTCCTTGTAGAAAGATTGTTGAAATAGGAGTTAAGGAGAAGTGGGACTGCTAAAATGATGCTTTACATCTCTGGCTTTCAAATTTTTTACCTGTAGAATAGGTGGATCAGATCAAATAATTGTCATTATTCCTTCTAGTTTTTATACTAAGATCCTAAAAATTATTTTTATCTCTTTAAATCTTCCTAGTTATTTAGATTTATACATCAACCCTATTTCTTATCTTTAAATTATTGCCTGGTTATAGAGAAGCATTTTTCCTCATTAATATTCTCAACCCCACAACTACTTATTTAGGAAACCAGGAATGTTGTAGGTTCCGAGCAACCCTTTCAATATGAACTTGGACAAATCATTTACAAATCTCAGTTTTCCCATTCGTAAAATGAGGGGGATGTAATGGATAATTTCTAAGATGCCTTTCAGCTTTACATCTATAATTTTATGAGTAAAAGTATTCAATTATTAGCTCATCCTTCTCTCCCTGTTTTCTTCTCTCTCTCCTTCCCTCCTTTTCTTCTTTCCTTTATTCCTTTTTAAAGACAAGTTTGGAGAGCTCTCAATCATTCTGTTGTGGGCAAAACTATCATAGCATCGATTTTAGAAGCACAAAAGACCATAAAGTTACCTTATTCTTTTTTTTTAATAGTGGAGGAAATTGAGGCATAGAGAAGTAGAATGCTTTCATGCACTTTTAAGTTTGAATCCTCATTGTAATCAGTACATAGTAGCAAGTTCCAGATCTCTTCCATAAGGTGATGGATTAAACAGAAACCTTTGGCTTTTGTTCTATCACCAGAGGAAATCTAACCCCACCTTAAGCCAAGCAAAAATGGACCAGTTGTGTATTGCAGTTGGATTTCAGGCTTCTCAAAGAGACTTTTAACAACAGATAACTGGAGTATGTAATGTTTATTACAGATTTAAACACTGGCCAAACAAAAATCCCTAGATTTCCTACCTCTATAGATTTTGCATTCCAGTATTTACCGTAGAGCCTAGCACCTAATAGGTTTGTTGTATACTTAAGTCCAATTCATTTCAAAGTCAAGATGTCACCCTTGTGATGTCATTGGTTCTTTTCAAGAGCAACCAAGCAAGTGGATAGAGCACCAGCCCTGAAATCAGGAGGACCTGAGCTCAAATCTGACCTCAGACACTTAACACTTCCTAGCTGTGTGACCCTGGGCAAGTCACTTAACCCCAATTGCCTCTGGGGGAAAAAAAGAACAACCAAGCAACTGAATTCAGGAAAGCATGTAAGCATGGATAGATCTATTTTGGTTTTGGGGAAGGAGACTCAAATCTAAATCATTAGATCCAGAATTCAGGGAATGTTCTCCTACCACCTAGAAAATTATGGACTATTTTTGTTTGCAGAGCACAATGTTCATAACTTGGGAAGGTTACAAAGAAGGAACAAAGATAAAATAACCCATGTCTCCTGTGCTTAGAGAGGCAGAGGGCACTATGTTATGAGAACATGCCCTTCATTTGGATGTTGATAAGTTATTCAGGGAGGTTACTGAATTGTCTCCCATCCAAAATATATCCTGGCAGTGCTCATAATTTTCCTGATGTATGAATTCAATTAAGCAAATCCTCTAGGTAGGGGAGGACTCTTACCCTCCCCAAGCAGAGCTACCACACTCTTGTAACTAACAGCCTTAGAGACATTTCTAAGACCTTTATGAAATCAAATGATTTGCCCTTACACACACCTAATAGGTAGGTAGAAGCCTACCTTGAATCAAGTCTTCCTAACTCAAGACCAACCCTCTTTCTACATCTTGTCAGCGGCCCTCACTTACCTAGGGCTTGGAAAAGAAGTTTTCTTACAAAGTGGTCAGGAAGACATTAATAAATGTTGACGTTTAAATTTCAAGTATGTTGTTTGGGCCTTTATTGAAATAAAGATTGTCTTAAAGACTAGCTTTTCACCAGGGTTTAGAGCAGATTCCTCTTTAAAGTCTAGATTTTGCCATGTGGGTATCTCTTTGCCAAATCTGTTTTTTTTTACCCTGAATGCTAAATGCTGTTTTCAGTTGGAAACTTAGTGCTGATCATATACTATTTATTGGAATATTAGACTTGGGTAATAGATTATTACAACTTAAAATACTGGACATCTCTGAAATAACATTGAGATAAATGTGTTAAGATCCCTTGGTAATCTTTGGGTTTCTCTTATCAGATGTTTGTCAGGTCTCTCTTTACAAGTCTAATTATGTATTAAACTAACAAGTATTCTTTTGTTCTTGTTAGAAAAATAAATGGGAATTGACATAGTCTCTACTAGAATTTCAAAGTCACTATTCTGGCTAAAGTTTAGGCATGGTAGTATATGTTGATCATACAGTTATTGTTAACTTCTTGGAGAACAGCTTAGCAAAAAATAAAAAGAAGTGATTTGCCAACAAATAACAAAGAAGTCTGTGATTTCCTTTATAAATAGATTCCCCTATAGACTATAGATAGATATAGTATTGGTTCTGTCTTTGGGCTGTAAATCTTAGGTTATAAACTTCAGGCCAGAAGTTTGACTGTTCCTTTTCAAAATCTTTATAATGGTATATTTTGTGTGTGTCTATATTAGAAAGAGAGAATAGACTTCATATTTCATTTAGCATAGGGAATTTAGTTGATTTTGGTCAGCACCTTCTCTGCCACATAGAATCTTAACAGAGTGCTTGGCACAAAATAGGTCCTTAATAAATGGTTTCTAATTGATTGGAGAACTGCTAAAGAATTAAGTGACATGCCCACTGCCATATAACTGGCAAGTTATCTGAGGCTGGATTTGACCCCTGGTCTTCCTAATTCTAGACTAAGCACTCTTTCCATTACTCCACTAATTTCTTCTGAATAGACAATAGGGAGCCACCATAGCTATTTTGAGCAGAGGATGAAACCATTAGTAATCATTTTTTTGTCTCTAGGCTCATATCATGGTCCTTCCAAATACAATGCTAATCTTTCTTCTCTTCCACTAACAGGAAGAAGAGAAAATGAAGATTTTAAAGATATTGAAAGCAAGTTTGCCCTGAGGACCCCAGAGGAAATCACTGAGGATAGGTGTCACCTTGTTCCTGGGGACATTAATTCTGTAGCTAGCTGTAACTTCAATCATAGCAGCAAAACCTTCATGGTGATTCATGGATGGACGGTAAGAAAGCAGGTCCAGAGAAAAAGCTCTGCTGAGCTGCTATGACCCCAGGGTTAAAAGTGAATAACCATGAAATTCAGGTATTGGGCTTATATTTGGCCAATGCTTTTGCAGAGTTCTTTACTGCCTTAAAACAAAACCAAAACAAAACAAGCTGTTTTGTGAGAACTCTGATATGTGCTAATTGTACTTTTCACATGCTCATAAATTCGCTTCCTCAATATGGAATATGCACTTTAATTTATCAGACTCAAATATTTATTTGTTTGCTTTTTGCTTATTCAAGACACCTGCTCTTTTCATTGCCCATTTTTAAAGATTTTTAAGTGATGATCTTTGTTTTTCAAATTATGAGGCAATCTCTCCATAATTTCAAGGGTTATTGTCCTTGAAATTGATACTAAAAAAGATTATGAGGAAAATAGAACCAGGAGAATGAACAAATGTGGGTCTGGTCACATTTTCTTTCACTACAGCACTTCAGCATCTTTCCTATAAACACAAATAAAATGTAATTGTAGTAAATATTATGTGAGTAAAGGAGCATGGTCAATACAGTGCATAAATATTGTGGGTTTATTATCCTACCACAAAACATTGTTAACAAGATAAATTGTATTTATATTATAAAATATTAGCTTGTTAAATATAAACATGTATCTTGACATAGTTTTAGACAGAAGACGAACCTCTGATGTTTAGGAATTCATTCAATTAAATTGACGGGAATTCTGCTTTTAGTATTTATCCAAACAAGTGAGCACTGGCCTGGGAGTCAGGAGTCCCTTCTCACTGTCCTTTGGCATCCTCATCTGTAAAACAAAGAAATTGCAAAACAATAATATAAAGATTATCTGTTGTTCAGTCAGAGGGTCTTTATGACCCTCTGGACTATGCTGTCCATGGGGATTTGGCAAAGATTTGCCAAATGATTTGCCATTTCTTTAGCCAGTAGATTAAGGTAGAGGTTTAGTCAGCCAATCAACAAACATTTATTAATGCTTACTATGTGTCAGGTTGCACAGTGGATAGTACCAGGCCTAGAGTCATGAAGATTGAGCTTCCTGAGTTCAAATGTGACTTCAAAAACTTACTAACTCTATGACCCTGGGCATATCATTTAACCCTATTTATCTCAGCTTCCTCATCTGTAAAATGAACTGGAGAAAGAAATGGCAAACTACTCTGGTATTTTTGCCTAGAAAACCCTAAATGGAGACACACAAAACTGAAAAACAGCAACGAGTTTCTCATGAGCTTGAGATTGGATTATTATTCCATTAATTTTGTTGTTGTTCAGTCATTTTCAGTCATGTCCAGCTCTTCATAGCTCCTTTTGGGGTATTTTTTGGCAAAGACACTGGAGCTGCAAAAAGGTCTTGCCCAGGGTCACACAACTAATAAATGTCAGGTCTTCCTGATTCCAAACCTGTGGCTCTATCCACAAGGCAACCTCACTGCCCATTTCACTGATAAGGGTATCTACGTCAAACAACCTGAGCAAGGGAGATTTCTTGTGGGTTTCTTATCTTCTAGTGGTTTTACCTAATCTGAAAAGGTTGATAGTTCCATGAAACTCTTGCACCTGAGGTCAGACACAGACAGGATTCTCCTGCCAGACTTGATGCTTGCAAAAAAGAAAATTGTTTTCTGTGCAAAGTAGGGAAGTGAAGGGATCTTGTCAGCTCTATCATGCAGAATCTAAAAGAATGTTTAGTATGTAGCACACACATAACCAAGCACAGAAGCTCTTTAGAAGCAACTGTATTGGAGCCCTGCCACTTGCCTGGATTCTGCCCGGCAAGCACCAAAATACAGGGACCTCATTGTGAAGGAGGAGGGTCTCATTCCCTTTGGAAATGATTAACCTTGCATTCTGCCAGTGACATCACCCCCTCCTGAATGGCTG
This sequence comes from Myrmecobius fasciatus, assembly GCA_023553655.1. Classification (NCBI taxonomy): domain Eukaryota; kingdom Metazoa; phylum Chordata; class Mammalia; order Dasyuromorphia; family Myrmecobiidae; genus Myrmecobius; species Myrmecobius fasciatus. The sequence goes on from JAJPUD010004532.1 coordinate 166,207, forward strand.
CTGCTACTGAGGGTACCACTGCACCATCTGAGCAGAAGATGCTGACAATGAGAGAGGGGCAGACCTATTTAACTATGTCTAAGCAGCCCAATGTGCTCACTCAGAAGAAATGCAGAGATTAAGCAGCAGAATGCTAAGAGAGTCTTTAGTAAAATTTCTATTGGTCCCTAAAGTAACATCAGGTTATACAACCAATCAGAGTTCTTTATGTCATTTGGACCTCACTTTCCTCATCTTTAAAAGAAAGGGGGCTGTATTAAATGCCCTAGAATGTCTCTTCTTGCTCTAAATCTATGTGGGTTAAGTATAGCATGTTTAAAAAAAACAAAACAAAAAAAAAGTATAGCTTGTTTTATTACCTTCATTTTACAGATGAGAAAATTGAGACTCAGAGAGATGATGGAACTTGCTTCAGGTCCATTTAGTGGCAAAGATGGTTCCAGCATTCAGCTTCTTGATTCCTTTCAGAAGATTGTGTCCCAGGAAAAATGAAAGCTATTTTAGCATGATAGAAGCCACTCACACGAGGTACCAGCTGGTACCAGAGGACTCCCTTTGTTATGGAATTAGAAATCACTATTCTACCTGGTTCCTATAGTGACAGACATCTTGTGTTGAGGGAGTAACTTTTGAAGTGGCTTTAAGGATGATTTCCACCTCATCTTTAATGGGTGCTCAGTTACACTGAATTGATCTGAACTTGGTACATAACAGATTAACCTAGTCTGACTGTGTGTAGATTTGTATGGGACAAAAGAATAGAGAATTATTAGTCATACTAAAAATTGTAGAAATAATAAAATAATCGAATGAAGTATTCCCAATTGGCAAGATTACTGATTTTACAAAGTGAATTAAACCAATTTTGAGGACAATATAATGGAATCAGGTATCATTCATTTGGGCTCAGGATGATTATTCTAATTAAGATTTACCTGGGGAGAACAAGACTTGCTAAGCAAACCAGGAGAGCACAATGTGCTTGTAACAGAGTGATTGTCTATATTCCTCTGTCAGGAATTTCAGGCCCACCTCAATAGATTCCTACATACATTTCTAGTCCTATTTCCTAGTCTTCCTCTTCACAAACAAGTTAATTCCATCTAGACTGGAAATAGCCATCCCCTAGCTCTCTGCATTTGCACAAACCTGGAATTTTAGAATTCTTGTCTGTACCTTTAGAATGCTTTAAAGTTACAATGTAGGGTGTTATCCCCTCTGTGAAAATGCCCTTCTATGTTAAGTTCCTCATGTTCCCCACATTTCTGAGTTTCTTCATACTATAATCATATGTCTTAACTCTCTAATAGAATATAAGCCCTACAAGCAGTTAGTGGTACAGTAAGATAGAGTTCTTGACCTGGAGTCAAATAGAATTGAGTTCAAATCTAGTCTCAAGCATTTACTAGTTATGTGACAGTGGGCCAGTCATTTAACCTTGATTTGCCTTAGATTTTTCAAATGTAAAATAGAAATAATAATGATCTGTTTTATAGGGTTGTTATAAGGATCAAAATAAAAGTTTAAAAAGTGCTTAGCATGGTAATTGGCACATAGTAAGTGCTATATCAATACTTATTCCTTTCCCTTTCTCCATTGTGTATTTGCTTTTGCATTCCCAATACTCCAGGCAGTGTCTGCTCACAGTAAGCACTTTAAAAAATCCTTATTGGACTGAACTGAAGATCCCAATCACACTTGTTTAATAAGTGAGTAGGTTTTCCTGTTACAAATTCTCCCTTTTCTTTTTACTACACTGTGAGGGAGCCATTATTTGATTGATTTTGGTGGTAGTGGTTGTTGTCATCCTTAGTTTTCAGAGTGGACCAGTGAAATCGCAGGTAACGTCTTGACTTGCACGTGAATTGGATTTAAGTGAGGCAGAGTTGCACAAAGTCATCATCTTTCCTCTCTCTTCCTGAGTCATCAAAGTCCAGTGGCAGAACATAAATAAAGAATAATAGCAATGGGGGCAGCTAGGTGGCACAGTGGATAGAGCACCAGCCCTGAAATCAGGAGGACCTGAGTTCAAATCTGTTCTCAGACACTTAATACTTCCTAGCTGTGTGACTCTGGGCAAGTCACTTAACCCCAATTGCCTCAGCAAAAAAAAAAAAAAGAAGAAGAAGAATGGCAGTGATCCAGGATGCAGTGGGTGGTCTTGGCATCTTTGATGTCTGACCAAGCTCTAAGCACTCCACAGCACCTGCGTCAGCTCAGCTTTCTCCATGGCCACTGGAACAAATTATTTTTATCTTTCCATTCCCCTGGGGGAAATTTTCACATGATTGGGGTAGATATTCCCTTAACTCATTGATGGGTTTGAGCCACTTGTTGATCACTTATCTGGTTTAGCCAGTCTTGTGAGATTTTTTTGCCAGGGTGTTTCTTGATTTCAGTACTTCCTCCAAACTGCAGCCCACTCAGAACTACTTGTCCTACCATTATCCTCATCTTCCCAGAAATCTTCCACAGGGAGTCCACCCAATGTGAGAGGAGTCTTCTTTTACATCTTTTGACTCTGAGTAGATCCCAGTGGTCACATGGACCATGAGTAGCTTGAATCACCTTTTTTTTTTTTTTTTTTTTTTTTTACTTTTTGGTAACAAACTGTAGTTTGATATTTTTCAAAAATATCATGTTAATGGGTCACCTTTGTTTTCTTTTCCAGGTGACAGGAATGTATGAGAACTGGGTGCCAAAACTTGTAGGGGCTCTGTTCAAGAGGGAGCCAGACTCCAATGTCATTGTAGTCGATTGGTTGATGAGAGCCCAGCAGCATTATCCAGTATCTGCTGGCTACACAAAGCTGGTGGGACAAGATGTTGCCAGATTTATCAACTGGCTGGCAGTAAGTACATGTGAAACAATATGACATGTGGTAGAGTTCTCTTGGCCATGGGTTCCAAAGCTGATCCCTGGTCAGTCTTCCTCTTTTTTGACTTGTATGTATATTCTTCAAGAGCAATTTAAATCTCTCTTAAAAAGTTCAAGTTTTCTGTCATCATTTTGTCATTCTGTCATCATCCTTGTAAAACTATTTGATAAAAATGTAGTTCTGTCCTTCCCTGCCCTGTCCAGCATGCAGATTTGTGGAGACCAAGTAGGTACAATAGGCAGCCACCTACACAGAGTCATTTCAGGGACATGGGGAAGAACCTCCCCCTCTCAACCCACACCCTATTCATTAACTTTATGCCTAAAATTCCATAGTTAAAATTCAAATTCCCTTTGAAAGGGCAAGAGGGCCATTTTGTTATTCTTCACAAATTTAACCTACAGCTGGTCTTTGGCAACCTTTCTATCCTAAGCACTTTGGGGATGCCAACACTCTGGAAAAGCCTAGGGTAGGATGGAACCAGTCAGGGAGGTCAAGAGAATCCATGTAGCATGGAGGAGAGTGAAAGGTTAGGGGTCAGAAGATTTGGGTACTTGGAGTCTAGTCCTGTGACAGACATTTTCCCTCCCTAGGTCTCAGTTTCATCCTCTATAAAAATTAAAGGTTGGACCATTGTTAGAAATTGGTGTAAATAGGAGAAGTGAAGAAGGAAAGGGCTTTGGGAGGAAGCCAGTTAAAGAGGGAAAAAAAGGAAAGTTCAAAGCTGATAATAGCAAGTGTCAAATTTGGACAACTCAGGAAAAAAATTAATTCTACCTAACTAGGGCAACTTTTGTCTCTTTCATATGTGATATATAAAATTTAAAAGAAGAGAATTCATTTGGAGTAATCCTCATTTTCTTCCTCACTATTCACATGTTCACAATTGACCTGGCTGTTCAATTCTATGTTTCTTTTGACTTTGCGATTTTACCAAGAGCTCTGTAATTCATATTTCCTTTCTTTTTCTAAAGGAACAGTTCAACTACCCATGGGACAACGTTCATCTCTTGGGCTACAGCCTTGGCGCTCATGCTGCTGGCGTTGCAGGAAGTCTGACAAATAAAAAAGTTAACAGAATTACTGGTAAGGAGACAGGATTGATTGAGCCCCAAGTTCCCTAAGATAATCAAAGTAATGTGGAGGTCATGATCATGTTAGTTGGGGAACTGAGATGGTAAGGACATGTTAAAGATTGGGCAGAAACACTCCATTACAGCAGGGCTATTTTAGATTGATGAATATGGGACATAAGTTGTCTTGCCTTGTTTATTTTCCACTGTGGATGGTTCTAACACGGTCAGAGAACCAAAGCTAACCAAAATATCAAAGGAGGAATGAAAACAAAGTTTTTGTTTTTTAAATATTCTTTTCAAGATTGGAAGCAGTAGCATTTGAATTGAGTTTTAAATTATGGGTAGGGTTAAGCCACCAGATGATGTTGATTTTGTAGATGTATTGCACACCTTCACTTGAGAATCACCTGGCCAAAGTATTGGAATCCAGAAGCCAATGGGGCATGTTGACATTTATTCTAAAGGAGGCTTCTTTCAACCAGGGTGTAATCTTTTTGATGCTATTAACCACCCTGCTATAAAAACAAATGGTAGATAAATTTGATTTTTAAAAAAAATTTATTTATTTATTTTATTAAAACTTTTTATTCGCAAAACATATGTATGGGTAATTCTTCAACATTAACCCTTACAAAGCTTTTTGTTACAAATTCCCCCCCAGTCCCCACCCCTCCCCTAGATGGCAGGAAGTCCACTACATGTTAATTATGTTAAAATACTTGACAAATCGAATATGTGTATACATATTTCCACACTTATCATTGTTGTGCAAGAAAAATCGTATCTACAAGAAAAAAATCAGAGAAAGGAAACACAATGCAAGCAAACATCAATCAAGAGTATGAAAATGTTATGTTGTGGTCCACATTTCACATCCCTCTCTCTGGGTGTATATGGCTTTCTTCAGTGAACAATTGGAGCTGGTTTGAAACATTTCATTGTTGAAGAGAGTGATGTTCACCAGAGCTGATCATCATATAGTCTTCTTGTTGCCGTGTATAATGATCTCCTGCTTCTGCTCACTTCGCTCAGCATCAGTTCATGCAAGTCTCTCCAGGCCTCTCTGAAATTGTCCTGCTGGTCATTTCTTACTAAACAATAATATTCCATAACATTCATATACCATAATTTATTCAGCCATTCTCCAATTGATGGGCATCCTTTCAGCTTCCAGTTTCTAGCCACTACAAAAAGGGCTGCCACAAACAGATAAATTCTATTTTTAAATCGAAGTCAGATCTGCATTATTTAATTCAGCAAACATTTATTGAGCACCTAAAAGGGACAGTTCATTTGAGTGATATAACAATCACAGAAAAGGAAGTATTAACAACTATAAGGATTAAGAACATACTTCAATAGAAAGTAGGACCTAAGTGGAAATTTGAAGGAAGATATCATTTCTGAAAGATATAAGTCTGTGAAGGGGAAGGTGTTCAAGACATGGACATGGAGGATGGGGAGATAAAAGAGTCATTTTTGCAAAATCACAGATTTGGAAGATGTTTCATCAGATTTGGGGCATGATTAGTGGCAGAGGGGAAGAAGGGAATAAGCATTTATTTAGTACCTACTATGTGCTATGTACTGTATTAAGCAATTTTCACAAATATTTCATTTGATCTTTACAACAAGCTTATGAGGAAGGTGCAGTAAATATCCCCATTTTACAGTTGAGAAATCTAAGGCAGACAGAAGTGATTTGCCCAGAGTTACACAGCTATTAGGTATATGAGAGCAGATCTGTACTTGGGTCTTTTAGGCCCAGTGCTCTACCAATTGTGCAATCAATTGGTTCTAAATGAGAAAGCTGAGCCCTAGACAGGCTCATTGGCTTGCCTGAGGACCCATTGATATCCAGGATTCTGGCCCAGGTCCATTGACTGTACAACTAGTGCCCTTTATATTGTACTACACTGCTGCCATTTAAATTTTAATTCTCAGATTCAGTGTTGAATTAACTTGTAAAATAATCTTATGGGGGGAAAAAACCAGATTTGAGTAGTTAATGACTCTTGCTTTTGTTTCCTTTAGGCTTAGATCCTGCTGGACCTAATTTTGAATATGCTGAAGCCACCAGTCGCCTTTCTCCTGATGATGCTGATTTTGTAGATGTATTGCACACCTTCACTCGAGGATCACCTGGCCGAAGTATTGGAATCCAGAAGCCAGTGGGGCATGTTGACATTTATCCTAATGGAGGCTTCTTTCAACCAGGGTGTAATCTTTTTGATGCTATAAACCAAATTGCAACAAAAGGCCTGGGAGGTAAATGTTAACCAGAAGACAGTTTAGCTTGGTTAAGCTTATCTTTTTTATTTGTTTTTTGGTGACCACAGTATCCTCCATATCTCCTTGAAAGTGAGTTTTATTGTTATCCACATGAGATGAGATAGCTTCTTGATGAATGCACAGTTTCTTCCAGTTTCTTGTACCATTTATCAACCCATTATTTAATATGGTCAAATGAGGGTTTTAATTAAATCCTGCCCAGTGTGGAATCATAGACAAGCTAACAGGGATCACAGTGGCAAAACAGGAAATAGAATTCTGGTTTTCACTCATTCCCCTACTCCAATTAGTTAAGTCTGATAGCCACTCATCAGCAGTTTTTTTTTTTTAAAACAATCTCCTTTTTCTGAACTCCCACCTCATGGGCTCTCTTATTATATGCCCTCAAACAAGTCTGAATCTCAGTTTGCTTACCTACAAAATGAAATTAATAGTACGTGTAATCACCTCCATGGATGCTATTGCTGCAGGGAAAGATACTTGTTGCCTCTGGAACGCTCTAGAGCAGTGATGTCAAACTCTAATACAAAACCACAGATTAACATTATCGAGGTTGTATTGTATTTCTTAACCTAGTTTGTTAAACATCTCCCAATTACTTTTGATTTTGGTTCTGTCACATTCAGAAGAAGAAGGCAGAGTTTGACACCTCTACATTGAATCAAATAACTGTTCTGGGAACATACACAAAGGATCTTTAGTATAGGGAACTCCCAGTATGGAGACATTAGCACAGATTATATAATCCAGCTGTTATTTTGTAGATTAGGCCTATTGATCCTTGTTCAACTGCTCTAGATGGCCTCTGAGTTCCTTTTAGCTTCCAAAATTCAGATTCAGAGTTGATTGTGCTACAGTGGATTGTCTGTAGAAAGTTTATTTAACTTATCCAAGGTCACAGAGCCAGGATTCAATCCACATTACATAACTACAAGTCCAACCTTCTTTCTGTTGCTGTACCTTAGTCCTTTCCCAACTAGAGGATGGCCTTACCCAGGGTTGTACAGTTTGAAAGTTTCAGAGGCAAGATTTGAATCTAAGTTTTCCTGATGCCCAGTCCAGTATTTTATACACTGCTTCTATTGTTAGCAATGTCCTGAAGTAAAATAAATAAATAAAAATGGTGGGATCCTCTCCACAAAAAAAAGATAAATTCTGTAAAAACTTATTTCCTTCCATGTATGAATGCTACTTTTGATTCCTAAATTGAAATCTCAATTGAGCACTGAAAGATGATAGATGTAGTCATTTAACTATGGAAGGATTCTAAGATCATCTCACCCACCTCCACACCGACATATGCAGATGGATTATGTGATGTATGGACTTTCTAGAGAGTGAGAATTTCTTTTCATAGAGTACTTTTTTGGTTATGATTTTCTTTGCAAGATATGGATCAGCTGGTGAAATGCTCTCATGAACGATCCATTCATCTCTTCATCGACTCCCTACTGAATGAAGAAAATCCTAGTAAGGCTTACCGCTGCAGTTCAAAGGAAGCCTTTGAGAAGGGGCTCTGCCTGAGCTGTAGGAAGAATCGTTGCAACAACATGGGCTATGAGATCAACAAAGTGAGAGCCAAGAGAAGCAACAAAATGTACCTGAAGACCCGTTCTCAGATGCCCTACAAAGGTAGGATAGACCTTTCCTGAGAAAGGGTAACATCCTTCTTCAATGGAAACATAAAGCCAGTTGGTTGTTATTCATGTGTCATTCCTTCCTATATTTGATAACCATTATTAAGCCTATTATCTCTCTGTCTCTGTCTCTCTCTGTCTCTGTCTGTCTCTGTCTCTGTCTCTCTCTGTCTCTGTCTTTTTCTGTCTCTGTCTGTCTCTCTCTCTGTCTCTGTTTCTCTCTTTCTCTCTCTTTCTCCCTCTCCCTCTCCTTCCCCCCTTTCTTTCTCCCTCTCCCCTCCCCTCTCTCTTCCCCTCCTTCTGTCTCTCCCTTTCTCTTTCTCTCCCCTACCTCTGTCTCTCCCTTTCTCATTAGTACAATACCCTACACACAACTCATGTAGAACTCAACAAATATATGTTGTATTTTAGTGTACTACTTTAAACAAATCCATTTTGAAAATCTTTTCCTGATAGAGGAATTTTCTCCCATGCCTTCAAAGATCATAGATATAAAACTGTAAGAGACCAGTGGAGTCATCTATTACAGCTCATTAATTATACAAATAAGGAAACTGAGGATGGAGAGAATAAATACCTGACCTAAAGGTAGTAAATGCTCAAGCCAGGTCATCTGACTCCAAATCCAACCTTTTCCCCCTATACCATGGCTGCTTCTCCTTTCTGTTTTCCTTATGCAGATAATCCAAATGGATTTGAATTTCATGGCCATGCTAATAAATATTTTCTGTTTTATTATCACTTGCTTGTTTGGTTTAATTGGTCTAATTCCAAATTGTCTATCTCTGGACCCTTCAAGAATATTTAATCAGCAATTCTCTGTCTTATTCCTATCCAGTCTTCCACTATCAGGTGAAGTTACATTTTCTTGGGACTGAGAGTGTGACTCAGACCAACCAGGTGTTATTGATCTCTCTGTATGGCACCATAGCAGAGAGTGAGGAAATCTCCATCACTCTGTAAGTAGCAACCTTTAAAAAAAATCTAAACTTGTTTCATATAAAAATAAATAATCATAGAGAGCTATCTTGTATGTATGTACATGTCTGAGAAACACAAATGTTATTAATAGTCCAAGAAACCCCAATTTTCTGTTTCAAGAAACTAGATCTCTAATCTCTGTTCTCTGCCCTGTGAAGATAATTTTTCCCTACTTATATGGAATACTTTTTTTTAATAACTAGAAACTTTTTTCTATGTTTTAAATGTATTTCTTATCTTTATACAATAATATAATAATTGATATTTATCACCTTAAAGTTTATAAAATATTTTCATTTATTATCACATCTGAACATAGTAAAGTTGTAAAGTTATTATTTCAGGTACCATTATTTCCATTGTACTAATGACATGAAAAATCTAATGCCTCGAAATATGCCACCTGAAATACACAAAAGAGAGTGGGAATTCCCTGTGAGTTCAGAGGTCAGATGTCCCTATCTTTGAAGCAGATCTCAAAGCATGTGTTAATTCAGTGTGTGATGAATTTTTACGCAGGCCTGAAATGTCCACCAACCAGACTTACTCCTTTCTGATTTACACGGAGATAGACATTGGCGAGCTGCTCATGGTGAAACTGCAATGGAAAAGCGATTCTTTCTTCAGCTGGTCTGACTGGTGGAGCAACACTGGCTTTGGCATCCAGAAAATCAGAGTCAAAGCAGGAGAAACTCAGAAAAAGTAACTAAATTTAATCTTATCTGACTTCCTTTCAAACTCCCTTTAACTTTAGTAAGAAGGGGAAGGTGTTTAAGGATTAGCTTACTCCATAATTTGCATTCATTCTAGACAGATAGGCAGTTGACCCTGAAAGTGACCTGGGACAATAGCTTAATGGTCAAGGGATCTGCTTTTGAATCCTGCCTTTGTCATCCACTGGCCATGTCATCTTAGACAAGTCATCTAGACTTTCTAGGCCTCCATGCTTCATCTGCAAAATGAGGGACCTGGACGAGACTCCTAAGAATTTTTCTGGCTTATTCTCTTTGATCTCAGAGCCCAGACATTCAGCATTGCTCTAAATGGAACCATTTTCATTAGAAATCCGTCTCAGAACAATTCCTTCACAAACATGCTGGGAAAAGGATTATACTGCCAGATTCCATACCATGAGTTTGGAACATTAAATCAATTGGAGTTAGAAATCCAGAAGTTCTAATTCCCTGCTTTTTCTGTGATATGGTTCCTTGCAGACACTGTGCCTAGAAAAGGCAGAATTCAATGAGTTTCTCCTATATTTGGAATGGCTAGAGTATAAGCTAAATCTTTTACAAGATTTCATCTAATTAGTGAAAATTTTTCCATAAAGCTTTTTGGAAACTTTAGAGTAGTGTAATTATTTCTAGCAATTTCAGTTTCAGATAAACTTGTAAGATTTTAGTGTGTGTGTGTGTATGTGTGTGTGTGTGTGTGTGTGTAAATTCACCTTTGTGATTTCATTAGAGGAGAGAACTTCTGGTGAGAAAATTCCCTTTACCAATATGAATCAATACCCATTCTCCAAATTGTGGTCTTCAAGAGTTATATGGGGCAGCTGTGGATGGAGCACCAGCCCTGAAATCAGGAGGACCTGAGTTCAAATCTGGTCTCAGGCACTTAACATTCCCTAGCTGTGTGACCCTGGGCAAGTCACTTAACCCCAATTGCCTCACCCCCCCCCAAAAAAAGTTGTATGAATTGCAGAGCTATTAAGTGAGTTAAAAAACACTTATTAAATGCCTACAATATGCCAGGTATTGATGTCAGATAACTCACGGTTTAATGGATGAGACATCATGCAAATGATTATGTACAAAAAATGATATGCACAGTATAAATTGTATATAATCAACAGAGGGAATGCATTAGAATTAAGAAGGCTCAGGAGAGGCTTCTTGTAGAAGGTAGAACTTTATATGGAACTTGAAGGAAGCCGGAGGAGTCAGGAGGTGGTGATCGGGAAGAAAACAATTAAAGGTTAGTTGCTTCAGACAGAATGTTTCTGAGATAGGACTGAACTCAATTCTCAATCAAGATTATGAGGGGCCCTCAGTTCATGCCACAAGAATACCAGTAGAAGCAATTAACAATGTTTGGCCTGGAGATAGACATTTGGCTGTGTTTAGATATTTGAAAGACTATCCCCACGGGCAAAGCAATAGACTTGTTCTTCTTGGTCTAAGAACATTGAACTAAAAGTAGTTGGTAGAAATTGCAAAGAAACAAATATTGATATGTCAAGGGGGGATGAAACCATTAATAGTAATTATATTTATCTAAAAATGGAATGGCCTACTTTAGGAGGTAGGAGGTACCCCCCCCCCTTGTTGGAAGTCTTTAAATAAAGGCTGCATGACTATTCATCAAACATTTTTATTTAGCCATAGGCTATGTTCAAAGGCCTGGAATCATCCAGGCTGGAATTTAGTAGCTCGGTGATCTGCTTCATTTGCTGAGACAACCAAACTACCTCGAATAAAGGGAGGAAAAGACTTAGGTTTACATGATTGTTGATTATTGCAATGTTTGCAGAAAGTGACTTGGCTGTTTTTGATTGATTTCATTGTATAGAATTAATGGGGATCCCATAATATGTCCTCATCTCCTTTTTCTTTCATAGGGTCGTCTTCTGTTCTAGAGAAAAAGTCTCCCATCTGAAGAAAGGAAAAGAAGCCGTGGTATTTGTGAAATGCTATGACAAATCTCTGAGCAAAAAGGCTGTCTGGTAAGTTCCACAAATTTCATTTTTTCTGATCAGTTCTTCTTCTGGAATTCTCTCTTCATTAGAACTCTCAAGGATGCCATAGCTTTTCAGTGGTGACAGTAGTTTGTTAATTTGCCTATGTTCTAAAAATTATTATGAGTATTTAGCATTTCTTTCTCTGTTATACTCCATCCTTTCTTTCCTTACTTGTTCTATCTTCCTTCTCTAGGACCATTTTCATAGATGTATTTAAGAAAAAATACTAATGTCTTTTACTTTGCCACTCTCAAGGTACCTTAGGAATACCCTCAGCTAGGCAACAAGTCCCAGTTCAATAACATGTTAAAAAGTTCCACAGCACTATATCTCATTAGCAGTATCAAACTTGATGCTCTTGTCCCAAGGCCTAATGAAAGAACAGAAGAATAACCCTCAAATTCCTTCTGAACATCCAAAGATTGTGCTAGTAGTAGCATGGAACCATAGAAAGTTCTTTGCTTTCTCTTTTCATTCCATTTCAAATTAATTTTTTGGCTCTTCTCTTATTTATCCTTAATAAATCTACATAAGAGTCATCAACAGAATCTTTCCAGAAAAAACTTTCCATTTTAAGTATAGATCAAATGGGTTACCTTTCCTAACAATGTTATTTAATTCCTGACAGAGGCTATTTTCCTTTTCCTACAATTCTCCTGCCAATTTTCAAATTATTATGGATCATAGGCAGAGAGCTGTGCTGTTAAATGGGGAAATACAGTCCACACACTTTTAAGTTTGGTCTGAATTATTAACATTTTCTCCATCACTTTATTAAGTCTAGGTAATTATCATTATCAACAACAAAATAAATCAAGTTCTAATTTGTAGGGTTTTCCAATTTCTGATATACAGATGCTCATGCTAAAAATTTAACAATTAACTTACATAAGCCAATATGATCTGGCTTTAACACTCTTTGCATAGGTATAAAGGGGGGAGAATATAGAAAATGTGACATAAACCAATGCCCTAACAAACAATTGGAAATACCATAACTTCCCTAAAATAATCACTATTCACCTGACTTCCTTCTCCTTCTACATTTATATAGAGAATGAGAATTATATGCAGGTTAAATATGTTGTTATGGCTACCCCATTTGCATTTAGGTATATCTATCTTTTAATGAGGAGATCATATGAGTCAAAGAGCTTACATTAATATGGATTGATAAGTAATACCAATGACCTTGTTGAATTGAATAAATTACATTCTTCTTCAAAATGGGAATGTGCCACTGGTACTATATCATTGATTGATTTATTCATTCACTCAACAAATGTAATGGGTTCATTGTCTTGTTTATTCTATTTATCACAGTTCAGAGGTAACTTGATTTTTGCTTTTAAACAGTCCTAGATCATTCTTCAAACTTATCATCAGCCACTTATCATTTGTAGAAAAGATGCACCCATCTGTAGGTTTCTTTAAATGAGCCACAATGCACACATTTGCATTTTTCTCTCAAGAATTGAATACAAATAGACATCTGTGGGTGCTTGAAGAAAAACAAATAATGGTGAATAAATGTTAGTTGGAAAGGCTATATTTATATGAGAAAGAGCCAGTAGGTTTTGGAGTTAGGAGATCTGAATTCTACTTTCAGCTGAGATTAAAGATATATAGATCAAAAAATCATAGAGATAAACCTGACAGAGCATTTGGTCTAAAACCCTCTCATTTAACAAATGAGGAAATTAAGACAGAGAATTTGCATGACTTTTCCCAGATCACATAGGTAATAACTGAAAGAGCTGGGATTTGAACTGTGTCTGACAGCAAAGCCAGCATGCTTTCCATTGTATCTATCTGTTTTAGATTATTACTGTATAACCTTGGCCAGGCTCCTTAATTTTCTGAAAACTAGTTTCCTTCTCTGTAGAAATGATTGCACCAAGTGAAATTTTCTGTAATAATCTAAATAAATCTGAGATTAAAATGATGCAGTTATTTACAGAGTATCAAGAATTGTCTTGCTGAGCCCATTGCATTACTCTTGTTTCCAGATCATTGAGCTTCAGATATATTCAAGACACTTCCATTGATATATCTGAACTTGAACTAGAAAGTAATTGAATCAAACTACATTTCACCCAAAAATCCTAAATAAAATTATCTTTTATTTTAAAGTTTCTAGCTGTCTACAAACTGACCTCCACCTCACCACAAAGACTCACCACAAGTCTTATCTTTTAGCTCAGACAGAGAATTAGACACTAACCATTAATCCATACATAAAAATAAGAAGTGCTTCCTAAATTTTGCATAATTATTAGGATGTTATTTTCTAAGATAGTAGGAACTTAATTGAAGGATTTTAAGCCCTTTTTTGTTTGTTTTTTGTGCTCTGGGCTAATCACTTACTAATTCATTTATCAGACTTGCTATGCACAAAATATTTTGCTAGGCATGGATGGGAATGGATAACATCACAGCTTGCATTGAAAGAAGTAAGGACACTAAGAAGCAGTGGGGAGAGGGGAGAACATTCTGGACATGGAAGACCATCTTTGTAAAAACATAGAGGTAGAAATGTGATGAAGTATTGAATAGATAATGAATAGACAGCAGATCAGTTTGGCATGAATAGAACATGTGTGAAAGGGAAGTAGTATGAATAAACCTTGAAAGGAAATATCTTTTTTTCACTACCCCACACTGTCTTTCTTGTATAGCACTTAATAAATATTTCCTGAATGGGATATCAAACAGGTTATTACTTAAACTCCCCATCTCTGGGCTTCAATTTTTGTCATGAAAGGATTGGACTAGATCCTCTCTTTTGACTGTTCCATTGTAAATTTATGGTTCTGCTACTGAATATGGCTCTAAGTTCCCCTTTCTTTTGTTTTTCAGAAATTGTATTAGCCTGAAGGAAAAAGAACTGCACTTATTCTGCAAGGAATGAAGCCGGTGAAGAAAGTCGGATTTTAAACTAAGTCCTAATGCTTTGGGTATTTGGAAATGGATTCATCCAAGTATTTATGATGCCAGCTGTATTATTATCATTAGCTCTGTTTTTCCTTGTTAGTTATTAGAGAAGACAGTCTCAGAACATAAAAAAAAATCCACCCCTAAAACCAAAACCAATATGTTTAATTTGAAGAAATACAATGGTCAAATAGCACTTGACTTTAGCTGAAAAGAAAGCCCATATTGTGAAAGGCATGAAATCTGGGCCCACTGAGATCAAATATGAATTATACCCTATGGTACTAGTCTATTTTTTCATGTGATGTATTTTGCAGATTCCTAACAACCAACGGTTTCCTGTGGTTTGCTCAGCCAGTTCAGACCCACCTGTTTGCCTGACTAAAAGTCTCCCCTTCTCCTTTGAAAGACTCCTGAAGGGACCTGGCTCATGAGGCAACCAGGACTATGTGAACATTGAGAGAGAATGACTAAGAATGTTAATTAACAGAGCACTAAACCTTTGAAAACTCAGATATCCATCTTCATGCTACACTAAAAAGGCATCTCAAAAAGTCTGATTAGTTTATTATTTATTGAGATACCTACTTTATCTTGAAATATACATGTGTGTGTGCGCACATATATCTATACATCTCCATAAAAATATATTTGAACAAGTTTTATATTTTAGCATTAGACCATAAAGTGAGTCATTTTTGAAAACAGCCCACGAAGCCTCTGATATCACCCAGAACTTGAGTGAAAAAGGAAGATGGCAAGTTAATTGTGTTTTGTTTTGTTTTTTTACAAAAGTGAAAATTTTCAGAATGTGATTTTGTCTATTCTGATGCTGAGTAGAGAGCATTAAATAAGAGCCACTTTCCAAAAATGGATTAATTCAAGCATAACTCAGTGTTTTGGAAATAAATAAGAACTTTAATAAAGATGAGTCATTCTGTCTTCCTTGGTTCTGATGATAGACCCCAAATTGTCTCTGTGGTCTGCCCTCACACAAGTCTCTGAAAAGTCATTTCCCCTAAATTGTTTGTTTCTAATTACAATAAGCAGAAACATTAAAAAGTGCTCTTTAAAAAAAGGAAAAATGCTCTATATGATGTTTATGTATCACCATAATCAATTACAAATACCACCAAAGGTTTTTAAATCAACAGAGAGTTAATAAACAGTTACTTGTAAACTAGATCTCATTTTTTTTCAAAATGCTTTTGTGTAACAATTAGAGAAAAGGATTAGAGATAGAAATGATTGCTGGAAGATTCATCCTGTGAACCTCTCCCTTGCACCTAGCTAGATCTCTCCATAAGAGTTTGTGTTTACTATGCTTATGGAATAGCAGATTAAAAAGAAGTGATGTGCAGAGTGTCTTAAAATGGAGACACTTCTGAAGCTTATAGAGTGTAGGTCTTTACTCAGAAACACAGTCAGGCTTCAATAATGTAGGTTAAGGCTAAAGTTGTTAAGAATTGGTTTGGGATGAATTCTCTACAAATAAGAGAGCAGGGTGGTTTGCTGTTGGCATTCCCCTTCACCACTAACTGACTAATTGGAGGAAAGTCTGCTTTTTTTTTTTTAGCAAAGACAAATAAATTTAAGTTAAGAACTGGTCTACAATACCTAGAACTCCAGCCTCTAAGGATGTCTATACATGCAAGATATGATTTGGCTTTAAATGTTATTTATTAGCTGTAAATATGTGTGCATGCTTGTATGTGTGTGTGTGTATGTGTGTGAAGGTAGTTTGTATATATTGACAAGAGTGTCAAGGCTATCTGCATTTATGTACATGAGGTGCTAACTTTGTAAATACTTTTTAATAGTGATATTGTTTCACTAAAGCAAATTTAGCCTTATGAAATAATGCAGTAGACCGAGCTTTTCATTAAAAAGACTTTCTTAACTCTGTGAAATAGTAAAACCTGCTTTTAATAAAAATGGTCAAAATTCTACTATGATGTAAGTCATTATTTGCCTTAACGCCATTCTATCCAGAGGGTAATTCACTGATTCTTGAAATTGATTCCACTCAACCACATTTACCTAGCCCCTTCTCTGTTCTCAAATACATTACAAAACAGCTTACAAAAACCTACCATGGTGATACCTGCACAAAGCCTTCTCCAATATATGCTCTTCAAAACTACTTAGAAAAATCTTTAAGCTACTATGGTATCCAAGTCCAGCTTTTCATTTATTCAGAAAAAAAGGTTTTAAAATATTGGTATAATGTTCCTCTGAAATAAAAGAAATACAAGCTCAGAAAAGAGGTTTCTGGCATGGTGGCCCTTATGGGAATAAAGAGACAGCCAATTCAGCAAAAACATATAAAGTACCTACTATGTGTGAGTCAGAGACAGTTAGATGGCTTAGAGGGTAGAGTGTTGGACCTGGAATCAAGAAGACGAGTTCAAATCCAGTCTCAGGGGTTTACTACCTGTGTGATCCTTATGCAAGTCAATTAACCTCATTTGCCTTAATCCACTGGAGAAAGAAATGGCAAAGCACTCCAGTATCTTAGCTAAGAAAACTCCACAGATAGTATGATCCATGGAGTCATAGAGTCCAACATGATTGAACATCTGACCGAAAATAATACACTAAACATTATATAGAAGATGCTGGGAAAACACAGATAGAAACTAAGATGTTCCAACCCTTGAGAAGCTTATATTTTACTGAGGGGCACAGCATATACACAATTAAATAACTAAAAGTAATTTCAGTGAGGAGAGAGTATTAACAATTGGGAAGCCAGTTATGGGAAGAGTTGCTTGAGCTGCACTTGGAAGGCATCTAGGAATACTACAAGTCAGAGGTGAGCAGGATTTGCATTCCAAACATGAGAGACCACCTGTATGTATAAAGGCAGGGAGGTGAAAAGTTATGTAGCAAATCCACCCAACAGTGAGTGAATGCTTGAAGAGAACTTATATGAAACAGAACTAGAGGGGAAGGCTTAGAAGCAGGAATCATAGATAGCTTCTAGGTAACTCAAAGACTGAAATTGCAAAGAAGATGCCAATCTACACTGAAAGAGTTTTATCATTCATCAATTCCCTCATACCTGTCAACTCACAGGTCTTGCTCTAAATCCCATGCTTAGGATTATGTCTTTTACTACAGAGATAATAGGGAGCCACTGAAAATTTCTGAGCAGGGAAGTGACATTGTCTTTTAGGTATGGAACTCTGTGAAAAGAAAACAACTGGGAGATTCAACATTCTATCAAAAAAGGTGATGATGAACAGACTTTTGGGGTAGAGGTTGTGTAATGAAGAGAAGGAACAGATGTGAGATATGTAAGAGGTAAATACTGTGGAGGTTGAACTGACAAGATTGGGTAGCTGATAACATGAGAGTAAGGGGAATGCATTGAGGAAGAATCCAAAGGCAAAAATGACTACAAAAGAAGAGCATTGTGTAATGTATCAATCACTCTCTGCTTCTCCAGATATCTTCTGTATAACTGATAATTTTACCTATAATATTGGTATAAATTTATATTGCCATGAAAACAACCCTGTATTTAAAACCAATTTGTAACAAGTAACCCAATGGACTATATTAATTACTAAAATGATATAGAACAGATAGCTCATGTATCCAATTGCATAAAAAGTTTGTTTTTAAGATATCCAAGAAATGTTCCCACCCCCATCTGGAAGAGAGTTGTTTTCTTTTTTCTACTTTATCAATTTGATTATTTTCCCCCAGTTACATTTAAAACTTTTTTACATTTGTTTTCAAAACTTTTGAATTCCAGATTTTCCCTTATCCCCACCCTCATTCCCCATTAAGAAACCACCTGTGAAGTTAAGCAAAACATTTCCATAAAAGCCATAATGTGAAGGAAAACATAAATCTTCCACTCTAAAAAACAAACAAAAAACCTCAAGAAAAATAAAATTGAGAGAGAGACAGAGAGACAGAGAAAGAGAGAGAGAGAGAAGGAGGGAAGGAGGGAAGAGGGGAGAGAGAGAGAGAGAGAGAGAGAGAGAGAGAGAGAGAGAGAGAGAGAGAGAGAGAGAGAGA